>VWZL01001669.1:296835-340552 GCA_013396915.1 Stercorarius parasiticus
CTCCTCCCCGGGCAGCCGGGACTTGTAGTCGCCGCCGCCCCCGCGGGCAGCCCCGGGGGGAGGAAGGAGGGTTTTCGGGGGATCGCCCGTTCCTCCGCGCCGCCTGCTTGGCCCCCCGGGGAAGCGTCCCGGGACAGCCCCGACGGAAACCTGTGCCCGAGTGTTGTCGGGGCTCTCCCCGACTCACAGCGCCGGAGAACAGACACCGGGCTGCTCCGTCCCTTGCCGGGGAGGGCGTCCCCTCGCCCCCCGGCCCGCCGCAGCGTGTTCGCCGGGGAAGGCAGCGCTGGCCGCGCTCGGTGCCTTTCTCATGCGATGCTGCCTCAAACCGAATCGTTTTTCGACATGTGGGACCGAGATCCCTGCTCAACAAGCCACAAGCACTTTATAAAATTGCGTTTATGGTAGAAAACACTTATCCTAAGAGAAAATAGGGCAGAGCAGAGATGGGCGTTTGTGTGCGGGTCTAGAAGGGGCTGTGGAAAGTCCCGTCCATGTCTCGTTTCTGGTAATGGGGTTTAATCCTGGGCAGTCGGGAGCCGCGCTAACCCTAGGTCTGAGACTTTAATGCTCCGATCGGGGCGCTGACAGGCTCAGCGAGGTGCCTCTGCTCCATGATAGATCTCCAGGGTCTTAAAGGAAGCCCCCTCCCACACCTATGTTGTCCCTCAGAGGGGAATCACAGAATCACACAGAATCACAGAATGGTTCGGGTTGGAAGGGACCTTAAAGATGATCCAGTTCCAACCCCCCTGCCCTGGGCAGGGACACCTCCACAAAATAACCTCATGGCTCTGCCCAGCAGCGAGGTGCAGGCAGCCTACCGACACGGGGGACGCACAGGGACTTGAATGTATTTTCTGCCTGTGTGACTCCTGTCACCTTTCCCTGGCTGATCCAGCCCTGTTTGAATGCAGTGTGGTTTACTGCTGTCTGCTGTCCCGCATGGAAGGACGGTCTGAGACCTTCACTCCTGGAGTGGTTAGAAATCTTTTGGTCCCTTCTTCACGAGCAGTATACCTTGACCTAGTGCTACCCTTATTCTTTAACTCAAAGAGCTCTTCACCACTAAATGTTAACCTTCTTTCCTCTTTCTTTGAGATTTATCTTCAGAACTATTTTTGAAGACACATCATATGCCTCCTTTCTTTTTTGTCATTTGGTATGCACAAAATCTGTGTAGAAGGAAACACTGTTCACCATGCTGTATAAAAGAGACGGTCATTACCCTCCGATAGGTCTGAACTGCATGTTTTCTCATTTAAATTCATCTTTCTTGAGGGGATGTCACCAGAGGTGTACACACCTCTTCAAAGTGAGGTCTTACCAAGGTCTTGTGCAGCTGTGCCGATATTTCTCCGTCTCTTGTGTCCTTATCTCCATGATGTTGGTACCTTGTCGTATCCACCTGCTGTTACCCTCTTCCAAATGGCCTGCAAAGCTAGGGTTGTTCTCGTATTGCTCTCTCTAAATTGTGGGGTTGCAAAATTCGTTCCTAAGTGGAAGACCACGAATGGCAGAGTGGTGGTCCGTAGGCCAAGACTGACTATACCAGCTGCTACGTGTAAAGATGAGCTAATACTATGTTTAAGAGTTAATAACAATTTCCTGTTTCCCCTTTCTTATTCTTTTACTTCGAGTCTTATAATCACATTTTTATTTTTTGGTATCTTCTCAGATCAACCCAGCTTCCTCCTGTGCCTTTTCCTCATTTTTGTTTTTGAAGTAATGGATCCTATTAACGCGGGAATTATTGGCTGGGAGAACTGGCTTTGAATACAGTAACTTTCACACAGTGCAGAGAAAATTTATTTTTTTTACCTCCCAAAACCACAGTAGTTAGCTTTCAGGTTGTGAGAATTAGCTCACTTGAGATCTGTTCAACTCCAGAGGTGTCATCTGTATTTGCATTGTTTTTGTCAGGTTTGGAAAAACTGGTAAGCATGTAACTTCTCTGCTGTGCAGTTACGTTAATTGCTGGTTTTCATGTGGGAATTATTTTTATAAGAAACTCTTACTTTTCTGTGTCTTAACAGACGGTCCTAAATTGTCATTTGTTTGAAGCTTCGTTATAGGAGTTGATCTTTCTCTGGCTTTAGGGCACAAGTGACACTAGTTTAAAAAAACAAGTGTTTCAGAAAATGTAATCAAGCTTACTATTGAAACAGCTCTGAAAATTACACAAGAAATCAATTAATAAAGGGAAATCATTCAGTATCTCTATCTTTTGGGTTTTTTTTCATTTGTGGATAATCTATGACCAGATGGCAGTCTCTGCTCTTTGTGGTGATCATGCAGTACCACTCTTGAGAACACTGCTGTAAATAATTCCTGGTCTGGAGCTCATTTCTGAGCAAGTCATAGCAAGTGGTCACGGTTAGAAACCTGAGCTGTACAGAGTGGGCAAACTCCGCAGGCGATGTAGTAATTTTCACTCCAATGGCTCTAGCTGTCGAAGCTATCTTTTCAGCTTGATTATTTATAACAACAAATTATGAATTTGTCTTCTTTGAAATTTGTGTTTGTTTTTACTCTTTGCTCACATATTCTTGTTAATAAATTTCTCTACAATACCCCTGATATACCAAAGTGCTTAAACACAGTTGTTTTGGTTTTTTTTTTAAGAAGGCATTTAAATCGTTAAGTGCTGCTCTGTAAGAGGCTGGAATGTTTTCAGAAAGCGATCTGAAAAAGGTTATACACCCCATGAAAGCGTATACATGTAACATTGGCAAAGTTATGTCATTAATTTTTCTGCTTTATTTGCAGAAATATGCATGTGGAAAAGAGCACAATTGGTTTAATCTAATAAAGGAATTGGAGGCTTCTCTGCGTAAATTGCACCCTGCTTTTTAGCAACACCGCAGTCCTTCTTCCAAGGCTGCCCGTGGAATAAACTTTTTGACAGATTCTCGACTTGTTTCATCTTCAACCAAAAGACTGTCCTCCCCGCTTTTCCTTTTCTCATGCTGGTTGCTGCAGTAGGAATGTCCACTGCACTCTTCTCCTGTGTTAAATATTCCACTGAAATAAGACCAGGCAGATCTGGGCAAGTGGATGGACCTCCTCTGCATTGGTTGTCACCTTGGGTAACCGTGAGTATGGCAATGATGGTGGCATTGATTGCTGGGGAACAGTGACCACAGAAACTATTCATCTTTGATCGGTGTCTGAGGTTCACAGTTAAAGCTGGTGAAAACCCTTCAGCAATGAAAAATGCAGAAGGGAAATGTGATTAAAATCACCACTCGTATTTCTCTTGTGGCTCTTTCCGCTTGCTTGGCTCGTTGTCATTTCTTTGAAGTAGGGTTGGTTTGTTTGCTTTCTGGGCTGCAGAACAATTGTCTTCTGTGTTTCACAGCGACCTTCTGCGAGGCTTGTTCCCTCTGAGCAACTTGGCTCATTTGGAACTAGGTTATCACTGTCCTCCCGTTCATGTCTGTGTTGCTCTGCTCCCTTTGCTCTGAGAGAGAATCTCCTTGGGCTTGCCAGAGCGTGATAGCCAGATTGCTTCAATTCATGTTCATCTGCCCCTTTGTTAGCTGCTCACATTTTTCAGGGCACCCGAGTCACTAGCTGAGATGCAGGGAACCACACAGTGTCTCTTTAGCCTTGGAAAGGGTGAGGGATTTATTTTGGGTCAGCCTGGAATGAATTTTTTTTTTTCCTTTCATAATCATTATTGAAAAATGAGAATTAGGGAAAAATAAACCATTCAGGAATAATGGTCTAAGAATAATGGAGTAGGAACACACTTTTCTTTTTATATTTAGATCCCCCAGTTTGTCTAAATGCAGTTTCAGACATTTCAAAATGCTATGTTTTTCGTTTGTATTGCCATTTCAAGAAAAAAAAAAAGTTGTCGATGTTCCTTACTTTCTGTCCTCCACGCTTTTTCCAGCCAGAATAAATTTGCAAATACTTTCAGATATCTAAAACTGCATTAAGAATGTTAAGTAGGGTATTAAGTTTGAAAAATTTCATGTTGCTGTAGTGCTCACCTGCTGTGAATCGACAGTGCACTGGCTACTCCAGAATTACGCCTGCAAATACCTTCCTGTGGGCAGGCCTGGTGTCGAATCCAAACAACCGCTTTGAAGTCAAATTGATTTTCACCAGTAAGGGCTATGTGCTACTTTAATGCCTCAGAAAAGAGGCCGAGACTGTTCTTACTCCCTTAACAAAACTCCTATTTTGTTTCTTCTGGCAATATAAATGCCCAGAAACCCTGATACTGTCAGAGGATGCTCAAAGAGTCAGTAAGAAAAGCATGCAGTGAACCATTTTATATCTCTGGTCCCTTTCAGATAGAAGAGCATGCAGGAGGTCTGGTAACATTGCCAGATAGTGGCACGCAGCCCACCAGCCACTCTGATTAGTCTCCTCTCTGAAACTGATGCTACCATGGGGAGACCTGCAGATATTCCAGGTACCTATAAATAAAAAAACCAACCAGTGACTAGTATTCAGTCGCAGCCTCTTTCCACCACTGGAACTGTGTAAAGGTGCCTAAAGTAGGCATGAATATACTCTCACTGTGTGACCTGTTTCCATTTCCAGAATGAGGAAGGAAAAGTTTAGTTGCAGGTGAAAGTGCTGTTCTCTCCGTTAATGCGAGCGACCCCATTGTTTTTATTGCTCCTTTTCTGAGGTGGTGGTGTACAGCTTCCCAAACAAGTAGCTGTAAAACTTTTGTGAGATCCTCACCTGCCACAAATTCTGTTCATGCTATGTATTTTGAGTTTGACACTTAGTCGTGTTTTTCTCATTGCTGGTCCTTCTATAGCGCTCCCCATCGTTCTCACCTTTGAGATACATTAATCCTGGGCAGAGTTACAGCTACTAGAGAAGCACTATAATGACTCAGTTGAGTACTAAGCCTCTGGCTTCAACTACCTGAAGTTTCTGCCTGTAGTTATTTTAATTTTTAAGTCTTTTCTTGTTCTGTTGTCATATCTCCCGTTGTTCCTTCAGAGTTAATATGATGGTGATGCAGCCAACTCGGTAGTCCCAGAATGGACCCAGCACTGCTTACAGCACCATGACGGGTGGTACAGAGAGCCTTTAGAAGACCCTCAGTTTAGGGGGATGGTTGTCTGGGAATCCAGGACTTGTCTGAATGTACAGTCTCCCTCTTGAGTCTTGGAGTCAAATTCTGGTGGATAAAACTACACAGGAAAGAACTGTCTGGCTACTCCAAACCTGGAGAGTTCTGGCCAGGGACATTTAATCTCTAACAACAAAGCACCAGCTATATGCCAGAAGCATGTTATCCCAGCACCACAGGGAGCTGTTGAGGAGGAAAGGTCATCCCCACTGCAGACCACCTTCCCTGAGCTGGCAAGCCCCAAGCAATGACCATGGAAGTGGTTCCTAAGGTGTGCTTGTGTTTTTATGTCATTACTGTGAGTACATTGATTTTTTTAATGACTTTTTGTCAGCAAGCAGGCAGGTACTCCCTTCCCCAATTTTTCTTCCAGGCTGGTAGGAGATCCTCTATCATGGCCCTGCTCAGGACATCCCCCATGACAACAGGATGCCATTCCATGGAATTTTGTAACACCAGGCTGGATTTAATGCAACTTTCCCTCTTTGTATTTGCTTCTTTATTCCAGGATGACAGGTGAGCACTTGTGGAAATTTTGGGAGGTGGGAAGAGAAAAAAGAGAAAAAACTGTTTGAAGTCAGTGTCAAAATTGTTACCAACATCGATGTCATTTGAGTAGTGAGCTCAGATGAGCACCTTCTCACAGGGCAAACCCGTAGTTTTGAAAAAAAAATCAATACTGCTTTTCTGGCATCATGGTGCCCTCTGCATTATATCATTTCCCCCATGCTTCTGCGGCAAATATAAAATTATTATAGGCTCTGTGCAACCTTTGCACTGTTGTGGTTGGCTTCAAAAGGCCACTTGGTGTAAATGCTAAATAAAGATGAATAAAGATGAATAAAGACCGTTTAAGGAAAGGCCGTAACAGCATCTGTGTAAGAGATAATTCACCCAATTTGTCCAGCTAAATAATTCTGTCAAGCTTACTGGGGGCTGCGAAACTGGCAAACTGCCTCACCTCCTCCGAGAAGTGCAGAGGCAGCGTGGGCTCAACCCTTGTTTGCTGCTTAAAGAACGGATTCTGCAAACCCTTACTCAAAGAGCTGGGATGACCTTACTCAAATTATTGTCTTTAATAAGGATTTCTGGTAGAAGAAAAACTGAGCTGGGCAGGAGTCGGCTTGTCAGCTGCCGTCATGACAACTGCGCTCCTGGAAGTCCGCGGGCTCGCTCCTGCCTTTGGGCACTGCCTGAAGCTGCACGGCAGAAAATGCAGCTTGTCAGGGACGCACCTGAGGGATGCCACCCTGAAAGAGATGGGAGTCCCTCTGAGGACCTAGACCTCGCACAGAGCTCCTTTTATCAGAAGGAAAAGCCTCCTCAGAGTCTGTGTTTGCATAGCGTGCTTTCTAGCCCCAGGCAGGTGCGGTACCCACACCTGTTGATTGAGCCCTGTGGGGTTATACTGAGCATCAGGCTGCTGGTCTTTCCCATAACTTGCTTTTTCTGCACAGTATTAGCTCACTGGCATATGTGTATTTGTGTATAGTGTGTGTGTGTAACAAATAATTGACTCCTTTAAAGACGCTTCTTGTTGAAATGTCCCTTAAGAACATGCCATACTGACAAAAAATCCCCAAATCAAAACCCACTCTACTGTGCCTAGATATAGTGCTGAGCTAATGCCTCAGGGAAGCCCTGGGAGAGGTCACACACCTTGCTCGCTCTTTGCTTCAGTAAGAGATGTCCTAGGTGTCATCGGAGCTATCTTTCTGAGTCAAACACCTTGACAAGGGCATATGCATGAATGGAGATAAGACTCTTCTGTATCAAGTAGGTATTCAGCAGTTTGTTCCTATGCATCTGAGCTCAAGAATAGGCTACCTAGCAGGGGTATAAGCTGCAATGTAGTCTGAATTACAACTAAGCCCCCTTCAAAATGACATCAGAAAAAAATATGTGATACAAATAATTGTCTTAGAAGGCTAAATAATGCTGAAATTTGGCAGGATTAGGCTCACACAGGAGATTACGTTGGCAGAAGGAAAATGTCTGTAAAATGCTGACACGTGAGATAAAGTACAAGTGAGAATGGCATTCACCCAAGGTTGTGGTTTTAGAAGGAAATAGATGAACTGGATGTGTGGCTTTTGTTCCAGGGAGCCTTTAAATAATGTGATGCTGGATGCTCTCCTCACAAGGTAGTACAGAAGAAGCAATAGTTAAATCAGACATGTACATATAACAAATGGTTTTCGTCATGCTCCAGAAGCAACCTAAGAACTGAAGAATTTACACATCTGCTCAATAAAAATGAAGCCTGACATTTATAAAGGCTATTTTTAAAAACACAAGTCCCCTTTAACAACACACTCATGAAATTCCCAAGCGCTAATTGCAGTGCCAAATTATTCCCATTGTACAAATGGGCTGTCTTGGATCAAGCTCAAGTATTTTTAACGTGGTGCTGGATAGCAGTGGGTAGGTATATCCAATGAAAAGGAAGAGTAAAGATAGCCTGGAGTTTATGGGCTATACTGAGCTTTGAAATTGTGATGTGCTTTCCAGCTCTGTTATACACTCCGCAGGTCCTTACTGAGTTTCAGTTTCTCCCTATCAAATATAGACTCCAGTTCTAGCCCATCGCAGGGAGACAGAAGGGTGTTACTGGGAAGGAAACACCTCTGAGAAAAGAGAGTACCACTTTCGCACCATCAGGGATTCTTGAAGCATCCTTTTGACAAGCTGCTTTAAACTCCTAAGAGCTCTGTGATGAGGAGGAAGAAAGTCAAGGTTTTTGTCTCTTGTTTGCAAGCCCAGAGAATAAGCAAGTGTCAGCTGTAACCCTTACAGATGGTGTGGCGCACCACTGTTGTGTGAATCTCCAGGAAAGACCCCAAACCATCAAAAATTGAGACATAATCATAACATGTTGAACATGACTTAGATTTTTTTTTTCATGACTGAAGCCTTGTGCATTCCTATCCCTCAACAAAAGTGCAAAAAATGAATTTTTGCTTTTTATTAGAAATACTGAAAAGGAAGGCAAATAGCCCGATACATTTGAAAGATAAAATTATTCAATAAGGCTCTACAGATGGCTTGCCTTTTTGCCTTCTGTATTTTAAAAGGATTTTTATGGAAGAAGTTGGTTGGGTTAATATGACCATACAACCTGTTTAGATGAGAGGCTTCCAGAAGAAAGCAGTTGTCTTGTCCTGGTTATTTCCACAGTGGAGCAGCTTCTGTGAGCAAGCTAGTGTAAAGAGGAAGGGAATCTGGTATAGACAACACATGCCTCTAGGAACAAAGAAGAAATTGCAGAGCGTATTGGCATCCTGATCTTAGGTCCTTCTCTCACTTGCTTCTAGAGAAGCCAAATTATGCTCTGTGTTTTACTCGGTTTTCATAATAAGATTCAGATCCACCAAATGAAGGCCAAATACTGCCACTGCTGAATCTGTGCACTGCTAGCCCCCAGCAGATTGACCTCAGTGCGACTACTGGTAGAGTTAGTCACTACACAATGGGAGCAAGCAGGGCATTTCTGATAGTATCCCCATGACATTAACAGCTGGCAACTTGGGCACTGGCTGCTCCTAACTTAAACGTCAGACGTGTTTTTATGGCTGACAAAAGCTGATGAGAAATGAAAACGTTGGAGACTGTTTGGAACGCGGATCAGATTTTAAGTGCTCAGTCTCTCCTACCTCAGACTTTTTCTGCAGACAACAGGAAACTTCTTGGGAACACCAGTTGGGAAGATATTCTTTTAGCTGATGAATTTAAATATAAATGGGAAAGATGTTCTAGAGTCTCAGACTCATTTTTGCCATGGAGGGATCATCTTCAATAGCAAACTGAATTGTTTGCCACATGCACACAAAATGTTCATAAACTGAACCTGAATAAATATGTATGGAGGAAAGCAGAACTGCAGCTTAGCCTCATGCTTTACTTCAGTGTTCCAAAGCATTGCCCAGCCAAGGGGGATAACTCATGTGGAACTGTAAGTTGGGAGTATATAACAACTTGGTTTGATGAGGAGTGGAACAAAAGGAAAAGACAAACCCAGAAATAAACCTACTGAACTAAAAAAAGTATCTGATGTGACTCAGAGAAAATTTCTCTGTAGCAGCAGGAAAGGATCATGAGTATTTTGGAGTGGAGAAAAGTGAGTGAAGGAAATCCAGTATTGAACAGCCTCACGACAAAGTGATATGATCCAAGTCTACCAAAAATAGTAGGTGGTTTCTGCAGATAGTATTTTTGAGGAAGCCTTTCTGATTTTGATTAAGCCACCTGTTTGTTTACATGAATGGCTTTAGTTGTGTGTAACAGAGTTCAACTGCTCCAACTGACTGAATTCTATGTCTTTTGTGCCCTAAAATTATTTACACATACAAATTTAATATTTTTATCCTGGATTTGCTTTGTTTCCGCAGATAACGTAACAAATTAGGAAAAGGAAATTCCATAAGGACAATGGACTTCATTGAATATATTTGTAAAAAATAAATTTTCATCATTTCAGGGCTGATAAGAGTCCTAAACTATATTGATTGGTTGGAAGCTGCGTGATTGCATCACATGTTGTTAAAGTGGGAAGAAGGAGGAAGAAGAAACAAGATAAAATTATCTTAGTCCTGCAAATAAATCCCCACCTGATTAATTCAATGAATGAGTTCTAACTCAAATCCATGGCTAACAGTTATAGTTTTGCAGTTAATAGAATAAGAAAGTTGTTCTTGGCCCTGTATGTCTGATGAAGCCTATCATGCATTTGAATTCTGTCTATCAACTATTTGCAAGAAACTGATTTTGATAAATCTACAAGCTGAGACTACATTTGACAAATAATTTGGGGAGCAACAAATATTCCAGAAAGAATACTAGGCTGATTATAAAACAGAAAGAGAAAAAAGATTCACTAAGGCAGCTATGAATTATTCACTGATGACTAATAATAATAATAAAACCCTAAAAATTATTGGGCTAGATGTTCTGTCCCTGCCTTGTTAACAACCCACAGCTGACATGGAGCACTGCATGTTTGTCAAGGGGCTAAACCTGTCTACAGGAAGAAGTTGAATTTCTTTAGTCTAGTATAGTAACTGGTCTATTTAAAGTCATGCCAAGCACCCAGGGAAACAATCCTAATCTAAAATAAGCACTATTCATACTATAATATATGTGCTTTTCTGCAGCTCTCCAGACTTGTTTAAATAAGTAATTTAAAAAAACACATTTTTATTTAAAACAGTGGTATTTGTTCCTTGCTAAATCCTTTCTTTCTTCTGTAAAACTTGTAGCAAATTTGGAATAGGAGCATGACTTGAGAATGAGATGTCTGTGTTATTACTCTTGCATTTAACAGTATAATAGATAAAACAGTGTACATGTTGACAGCATTTTAAACAAAGGAAGAGCTACGCTTGTAGAACGAATTGCTTGTTGCATTTTCTGTGTTGAGAAAGGTCAAATTCTAGACTGGTCACAAGCCAGACATTGCTGTCAATGGCATTACTTGAAGGAAACCAAGAGATGACCATGTGCCTTTCTGCCCAGCAAATTGAAGACACTGAAGAGTCAAGAAAACCAGAGTGTGATTGACCTGCTTTTCCCAGGTCAAATGGCAAAGCTTATTAAAGCCATGGTAATTTAGCACTGTTTCTGACAGTATCTGCTGAAAGCTCTTAGGGCAGATGCTTTGGTTAAATTCATTAACCTGTGTTTGAAGTTAGCTTGGAAACAGATGGATTGTATGTTGATATAATATTAGACCTAAATGAGTTTATGGGTCTAAAGCCAGTAGGCATTCAAGTAGAAATTGGGCCCCCTTTGACTGTTGCAGCAAGAAGTCATCAGCTGTGGGAGGAATAAGCGTTATGAGTGTAGCAATGATTTAATCACACTGAACGCATCATATTATCTCAGCAGAAGGCTTTGTGATCAAACCAACTAGCTAGTAATAACAACAGGGTCCTGGTAGAATAGTAAGCAAAGTGGGAAAAGTCCATGACATGTTATTTGATGTTGCTCCACAGAGGTCAATGTAATTGTACAAATTAACAGCACCTGCTGAGGATTGGGTAATTTAAAAAATTAGAGCCTCCACAAAAGATATTCATGCACTGAGTTAAACTGCTGGAAGAGCAAACATTGAGTTCTCCTGGTACCATGCCAGGGAAGCATATCCTGCTAAAAATTCTGCAGAGGGCTGCCAGAAAATCAGCAAGCATTTGCAGTTAAAAAGTTGTCAAAATACTCTTGTAAAAATAGACTTACTGTGAACAATGAAAAATACAGGTGAAAAATGTGTACAGCTAATGAGTGAACAGAAAGCCAAATGAGTTAGAAATGCTTTAAATGCCATTTTTCTTTGTCTTAGATAAAGGGCAGCTTTCTAGTTAAGTCAACAGGTATATATAAAGTGGGGATATATTTTATGTCCATGTGAAGTTCAGTAGTGTAGAAAAGATAATAATCATAATATTCAGAAGATTCTTAAAAACTTTAGAAGTCAACTGTATTCCTACTGCAGGGTTTCATAGGGCAGACAGTAACATCATGGATAATAGATGGTACTTTGGGGGAAGGCAGGGCTCTTGCAGCTGAGGATGAGCTGGGTGCTCACTGTGCCTCACACTGTGTATTCTCCACCTGAAGAAACCCTGGCATGAGGGAAGGAGAGGACCCAATGTGTGCACTGGGAGGCAACCTGGCCTGCGTGGTATTGGGAAGCAGGACTACAGAAGATCTGCCATGCCTTTTTGTTGGCATGCAGGGATAAATGTTCATTGACTCTGCAGAAGAGCGCTACTTCATATGAAGATTCACATTGATGTGGATGAAGATTTTAAAAGACAAGAGTTTGGGAATGGTGTAGACTCTGATGATCTTGAACCAAACCCATTACGGCAGATAAAGTTGCTCTTAGACCAGTAGTTTTCTAATTGAAATGGCTTCCTTAAGGGAGTGCTATGGAGTAGCTGGTGCTCACTCCCTGGTGAATGCACAGTTGTCTGATTGAATCAGTCTGTTGTCTTGATATGTGCTTATGTGGCCCAAAGAAAGGTTATGTTAAAATCCCACAAATACGTCTAAAGCCACTTTTATAGAACTTGTTTAATTTCTTTTTGGGTTTACCCATATTAAGTTCCACATGACACTTCTCAGAGGAAGGCAAGACAAAAACCTGAAAGAATAAAAATCTTACTCATCCCCTGATCCATGCTGTTTTGTACCCTTCACATCATAGAAATACAATAGATCGGTTTTGCTCTCTGCTGGTGGTTATGCTGTTATCTGCTGCTGCTAAGGTTGTCTTCTGGGTTCACAGAGTTCTTTCCATCTAGGTGTCTGACCATGATACGTAGATTTTGGAGTTCAGTGACGGAAATAAGATCAGTGATATAACCTAAGTCAGCCAGTCAATCAATCAGTCAGTCAATAACAGTACGCTGGTTTCATAGGCATTTTAGAATATCACCTTACTTCTGCCCCAGCTCTGATAAACTCAGTAGCACTTTGGTGTTTGGTGGTGGTGGTGGATATTTTCTCAATTAAGAGAAAGTATATCTATATGTATTTTCAAAACACAATAGAGACTTGCTGTAGCTGAGCTTGTCAGCTTGTTGTTTCCTTCTCTTCTATTTCTTTCTCTTTCTGCACTTGTTCTGTTATTGTTTGCATCTCCCCAGCCTGAGATCTTTTAGCACTTTGCCTTAAAATCTTCTCCTCCCTCTAAGCACCATCAGTAGTCATCCCTCAGACAGTAATGTTTCTTTTTCTATCTTGTATGGAACTCATATATCAACTTTCTGCCACTCTGCAAACCTTAAGCAAGTTAGTAATTCTACTCCAAGTGACGTGAGAGTGAAATTGCACAAATGAGTATGTGCTCACTGAATTTTGGCAGCGTGTGAAGTATGCCTGAAAAGTTCTGGAGTATTTGTGTGTCTGAAAGACACCATAAAAAATATATTTTTTCTGCTAACACATTGTGTTAGACATAAAAGACACAGGAGCAAAATCAGTCCCAAACCTATTAACTTACAAAATGGCAAAAGAATGGACTCCTGATGTAAAAAATATTTATTTCTAGCCTATTCCAAGACTTTAGGCTTATCTAAGAAATTTTCCCCATGCTATCTCACAGTCTTCTTTAAGACTCCAGTAGTTTTCCTTTTTTTCTCATTACCTCTCCTGCTTGTCTTTTTATTTAATGAGCTTCACATCGTAACAGCCTTTTCTGCAATGGAAAAATTGCATGGGTTGTATGTGTTTCTCCCATTCCATGTTATTTTTGAGGAGGGACTCCTAGAGGGAGAACTCCTTGAGCTGGGTCATTCAAGGGGCTGAGGATCAAATTCCCAAAGGTACCTGAGGGTCTATGCAGGTCTCACATCCTGACTGACTGTCACCCATGCATAACTACAAGGACTAAATTGAGATTATCCACAACTGAGAGTTTTCCGGTATCCCCATTAGACCTTTTTTTTTTTTTTCCTTCAGTTTCAAGGGACTGACCGATGCCAGACGTGTGTTAGTATTGGCATTACCAAGATATTCTCCCCCATTGTAGAGACAGAACAGTGGATTTTGGGTTGTTTAATCTGGGCAAGCCTGTTTAATAGGCCAATTAATTAGAGGAATGATGACTCTGCAGTAGTATGATTTATAAGGACAGTGCTTTAGTAGCAACAGAAGAACTGCAAATGCTAGCATTACACCGATCTACACATTGTTCCTACTTTATGCATTTAGGGTTTGTCATAAGACCAGAAAACCTTGAGTTTAGAGATTAGAATAAAAATTTACGCACCTGGGACTGTGAAGAGGCAGCACTTTGAATTTACTGTTAAGTACTTAAACCCTGAGAGAACTTTACATCTTTCCACAACTTCTGAAATTGCTAGAATCCCTTCCAACAGTTAAGAGATTTTTACTTAAAAGTCAACTTTCAGACACCCAGGTGAACAATGTCGATATTAACTTCTGGAATTTCGTAACAGGTGAATATTTCAAAACATCAAAGCTTCTAGGACTTAGTACTGAGGAGAGTGTATATTTTGGGGGCCAGAAAGAGTTTGGATTTTAGTTTGTTTTTTATTTTACTAAAATGTTTCCAATTTAATTTCTGACACTTTACGGAAGGAGCTCCCAGTTATGGAAGGTCTGTAGTAGTTAGAAGACCATTTTTTTACCTTTTTCTTTTCCAAACATGAACATTTCACTTTTAAAGCAGAGCTCTAACTCTTTGAGTTACCTTCAATGTAGCTAAGGGATGGCATTCAGCACCTAATCTAAAAATGGAATTAGTTCCCCACACAAGTTCAAGAATTAAGGTGAAATACTGAGAGAAGACACTGGCTTATAATCAAAAAGAAATTAAATACAAAGAAATGAGAAAAAAAAGGCAAGGTCATTACCATCCAAGAAAGCTGGAATACTGATATTTTTCTCCAAGCTTGAGGACAGGAAATACTTGCAGGCAACAGCAGGTTTGGAAATATGAAGCAAATCACGCCGGACCACCTGACTGCCTTTTTTTTTGCTGAGGTGCTTGGCTCTGGTGATATCCTTGGACTTTAGCAAGGCAAAGAATTATGGGTAGAGGGCAGCCTTAGTCACAGTGACCATGAGAAGACCAGGAGTTTTAGCTCTTGGGGAAAGAGCTAAACTGAGAGAGGAATGACTACCCTGGCCCATGGGAGCAGAAGGATACACCCAAAGGCACTGAGGTAGTTGGGCAATATCCTTGTGCAGTTGCTCTTTGTTGGTTTGGGAAGGTCGTGGTGGCTGTAGGCAGGTTCCTGGGAAATGATGGGCAGATACTACCCACATGACTAGGACAGTGTGTCTGATTCCACTTTCAAGAAAAAGAGACAAAACCTGCAAACTACCAAGACTTGTTCTTCACATGAAACCTATATAGTTTTTTAATGTTCTATTTCTGCCCAATCTATATGAGATAGCTTAACAATTTAGGCCTTTTCTAACCACAATCATGGATAGTCCTGAAAGAGTTACTGTTAGACAGGCTGATTAGACTTGCTCAGTAGTGGAATTAGAAGTCTCTTAAACATACATGTTGTGTAAGTTTGTCTTTTTTGCAAGTTATGTTCACCTTTGTTATTTGAGTAAATTTAGCTTTTACAGGACCTCAAATAGACAGGGTTATGTCTATTTCATGGGCAAGAAATAACACTCAGAGCTGATTTCATCATGGCCTGACTGTGAAGTCTCAGTTCACTCAGGTGCTTATCCATGTGCATAACTGGGCACATGAATAGTCCTGTTGACTTTAATCTAACCATCCTTTTGTCCCACACAGTTGGAGGAGATGTTCAGAGGAAGGATCTTGAAAAGCCTTGAGTCATGGTCTGTTTCTGCTCCTCTATACAGGGCATAGGGTTTTGGCGTCTTTTAAAATTATTTTAGTTACTTTAACCATCATGATAATGAAGTATGAAGTGAGACTCCTTTTCCAGTCTGAGGTGAACTTTTGAAGAGCCACTTGTGTAGTTTGTTTGTATTAATTTTTATTTTCTTTCTGATTTTATACAAGGATTCCTCAATTTTTCTCTTCTAAACTATAAAAAAAGGGAATTTGGAAATTTATTATGTTATAATTTGCATAGACCCTTGACTAACTACTTGGCCTTTATTTTATTATCTGAGCTCAGTTCTTTTGGGAATTGCGAATGAACAGGATATGGTTTCCAATTTCCTCCCTTTAACAGGGATGATGGATCCTTTCTCAGTAGAAATTTCATCCATCTGTAGATATGTAAATCACAGTGAAGTTCTATTTGGCTTCTACTATTTCAATACTATAAAGGTATCAGGCGATGGAAACTAATAAACAGATTTTATTTATATATAATATAACAGATATAACAAAGTCTGAACGTAACTTCCTTCTGAATATAACTTTCTGAATAAGAGAAACTAGCTTATACTTCTATGCATAAAGTCTTTTTAATCTGTTGATCCAGACATTTTTTGTGGGAACTGAGCTTGTTTTAAAGATAGAGTTTGCTACTTGGGATGTTCATAGTCAAAAAAAAAATCTTGGCATGGTCTATGGTAATTACCTGAAGATCTAATTTTGTCAAGGTCTTCTGATAATAAGATACAAATAAAATGTTGTAAGGATCCTTTAACTGTGCTTTACCTGGATCTCATCATCCTGAAGTTCTTATAGGAGAATATTTATCATTGGCATTAACTTTTTGAAGAACTATTTTAATGAAGGTAACTGACAGAGACTAGGCCTTCAAAAAGAATCATAAGGTGTTTTAAGAGTATATTATTCACCATGAGTTTTGGTCCATAAGCTGTTATACAGCCTTTGCAGATAATCACCATAATTTTATTTCTTGAAAATTTTAAAGGAAGTTAATTCCTTCATTGGTGTCACAACAACTCCAGCTTGCAGGACAAAAGCCAAATCTCTTCCAATTCTCCCTATTTTCCATTTCCTTCATAGGCCCTTTGCTCTCCGTACCCTTCCATGTTCTGAAAAGGTCTCATCTGAGTTTCATCTGGGCTCCCTTGTTTCCTCCACTTTGGGTCCTGACTTGACAGCTGCAAGTAGGAGTTTGTCTATTAATACTCAGAGTGTCTGCTTCAAACACAGTCAGCTTCCTACTAATTCATCTGGAGATGATCTGCCAGTTGGTGATTTCCCAGGTCTGTTTTTTGGGGATGAAATCCTCCTGGCTATTGCACAGTTTTTTTCTAATATCCATGTCTCATGACATCTGTTTTCCTCTCTGATATTTTGCCTTGTGGAACATTTGTAACTGGGGGGAAAGGATGTTGATATCTGAACACCAACTCTTCCTTGAAGGTCACACTCAGGCAGACATTTTTCCTAATGGTTGGTACTTCAGGGTCTCCAGTATACAGATCCAGACATAAAAAAGGCTCTGCAGGTTATTTTTGAAAAGGAATAGTCTACATTAGTTTAATTTGTCTAAATAATGCAAAATAAATGGTAATTTTTAAAGATCTTGGATGAAAAAGGTATATTTTAGAGTCCAAACAGGCTGTTGTCAAAGACAGTTCAGTTCCTTTCATTAATTCAAAGGAAGAGAAAATAAGATCATCCTCCAAATACCCAGCGAAAGTTGATTTATTAAAACCTTATGACTCACCAACTTCCTCCTCCTTCTCAAACCTGAATTTTGGATTGAAATCCTTTTAGAAAAATTCCTGCAGGCAATAATGAGGGTGTTCTTCATCAATCTGTGATGGATTAGATTTAGTAGAGCCCCAACTCCAGACAGTCATTCCTCTCAGGCTCAGTATAGTCTGACTCACGGTTCATTGCTGCTACTTGTTTTTCCTCCTGTCTTGATTCACCTCTTTTTTTCTTTGATGAGTAAAAGAATATGTCATTAAAGAAACAAATCCAGATGCTTTATCTCTCTCTCTCTGAATAAGAGCTTTGTGGCTGAGGGGCTAAGGAGTAAGATAAAAACCAAGGATTAGTGACCAGTTATCCTGAAGGTCCAGTTTTCCAAGGCTGAATACTGAGCTCTTTCAGAAAATGAGGTAGTATTGACATATCTGATGTGGGAAACACTAACATGGAGAGTACAAAATTACTAATTGATTTTGAAAAATTGTACCTTTGCTGAAAAGGCCAACATCTTAGGAGAGGAAAAAAAAACAAACACCACCAAACCCAAACAACAACGCAATCAAGAAATTGACACTTGAAGTTATATAGCACACTGCTAAAAATCTAATCTAGATTTTTGCCAACGGACAAGCAGCAAAATGGCTGCAGTTGAAAATTCAGAATAAGCATTCAGAATGAGCAGACTGACTTTTTGTAGCCAGAGATGAGGTTTATGGATACCCTGTGGTAACAGTACAAAAGTGGGAAAAGTGATGGATAACAGAGGAATGACATGCTCTGCAATTAAAGAGGGAGGAAGAACACTTGTGCATTTTGGCTAAAAGCCTGTGCACTAAGAATCACGTTGTCTGCTGTAATTAACTTTTGCAAAGAGGAAGCCCTCTGGGCAGTGCTGTGGTTTGCCCTGTGTCATAGGTGATCTTGACTGTGAGACAGGGCAGGCGAAAAATGGCTCTCAGATAATTTAGGTGACAATGTGTTGGATTCACCATGCTAAAAACTGCAAATCAAGTTGCACCTAGAGTGGATTAATGGCTGCCATGTGCCAATGGAATGTAATAGAGCAGTGGGGATGGAGCAGCAGATCTGGTCCTGAGTCTCTGCTGCTGACATGCCATGCCTCTTCACGCTTAGCAAAGGTATTACGAGCTCTGACCAGACTCTGGACTTTGTTATTTCAACTTCCATCAGGGCTGATGGATGTCTGGGCAGGGGGTCACACATTGGTCTCCCTCACACCTGCCCGCGCTATTGCTGCAACTGAAGGCTCTGCAGGTACTTCACTGAATATCTCTGCACACGAAAGATTTTATGAGTCAGCTGGGTCTGGTATCCTTGTCTTCATTCTCAGTCTTTTGTCCTTTACTGTGTTGCCAACATTCAAACAAATACAAGCACAATTGTGAGAAAGGCATTGCAGACATCAGGTGTTACCCAAACGGTTACTTCTTACATGAGAAGTATGTTGCCCTGCCTGACTTAAATCTCTAGAAGTAATACTATATGAGTGTGCTGAGTACAAGCCTGGTGGTAAAATAATGGAAAAGCACTGTAAATCTGTAATTTTCCATCATGAATTATTCATGGATGTTACTCAAGTGACAGACAGGAAACTCGTACGTATAAAGTTAGCTAAACACAATCGTTCATTTATGAAGAGGACTCCGTCATGTGAAGGCTTACCATATGGCCCCCACTAGGAGAAGCAGAGATCCAGAACTGTATTTTCTGCTGGTGTACACAGGCGTAGATCCATTGAATTTAATGAAGCTGCAGTTCACATTAGCTGAAGATTTGGCCCCTTTCCTTTGAGAGATTTTGTTGTTGTTTCTTTACTGACCCATTTATTTTCCTTGTGTTGGTTAGAATGTGGTTATAAGATCAGGTTTATAATTTCTCCTCTACAGTTTAGGTTTTTTGTCTCTTTTAACCCATAACAGGAATATTTCATGGGGAAACTGGATATTTTGTCCTTGAGATTCAAGAGAATTCAAATATTTAAATGAAGATGAGAAAAGAGGCTTGAAAACATTATTAATATAATAGCAATAATGGCCACCATAACAAATTAAAATTTGGAGGGACTCAGAGCAGCTTGTTTCAGAGGACTAAACATCTTTTAAGATTAGCATCTCCTGTATTAAAAATGAACAGTAAATTATTACAATGGGTTTTCTTTATCTCCCTCCTAATCTTCCAGAACTGCCTGGTACCATATAATTATTTTTGGAAACATGTGCCACTTCTTTAATTTCTCCCTTACACACATGTTTCTTACCCCACATTACTTCAGAGCACTGTGAAAACAGGATGGCTTTATGGGCTACCTGGATGCTTTCTATCATGACCTCTCAAAAGTGGTAAATGGGCAGTGGTCTGCATGGTGGAAGCTCTAGCTACAGCAGCCCTCTATGTTCAGTGCTGCCTGGACCTAGGTTATGCCTCCAAAAGCCAGCGTGTTCAAAAGGTACAAAGATTAGCAAATTGTAGTATTTTATGGAAAATCTCATAATACATTAGGGGAATGTCATGGTTTCTGTTGAGACAGAGTTAACTTTCTTACTAGCAGCTGGTACAGTGCTATGTTTAGGGTTTGGGAGGAATACTGTTGATAGTGCACTAATGTTTTTGGTGGTTTCTAAGCTCTCAAGGCCTTTCCTGCTCCTCACACCACCCCACCAGTGAGTAGGCTGGGAGTGCACAAGAAGTTGGGAGGAGACGCAGCCAGAACAGCTGACCCCAACTGACCAAAGGGATATTCCATGCCATATAATGTCATCCTCAGTATATAAAGCTGGGGGAACAAGAAGGAAGGCAGGGACATTCAGAGTTATGGCATTTGTCTTCCCAAGTAACTGTTATATGTGATGGAGCCCTGCTTTCCTGGAGATGGCTGAACACCTGCTTGCTGATGGGAAGTGGTGAACGAATTCCTTGTTTTGCTTTGTTTGCGTGTGTGACTTTTGCTTTACTTATTAAATTGCTTTATCTCAACCCGTGAGTTTTCTCACTTTCTTTCTTCTGATTCTCTTCTGCATCTCACCATGGGGGGAGTGAGCGAGTGTCTGCGTGGTCCTAGTTACTGGCTGGGGTTTAACCATGACAGGGAAGAGATGCAATTAATAATAATTAAGAGAGATGCAATTAATAATAATTAAAACTGTCCTGGAACATGATGGGACAATTCCACATATTTTTATGGCAAAATTCTAAAATTCATTAGACTGTGCTGAGTAAACATGCAAGAATCTTACAGAATAAGATTGCATCTGAATGCATTGACTTAAGTTATGATTCACTACAGTTTTTCCTGAGCTGCTGATTGGGCCAGGCAGCCAATAGCCAGCCAAATGTATTTTAGGCCACCCCTGATACTCCAGGCTTAGTAAAATTGCTACTAAATATTCCTGTCCTTGCCTAGGAACAATTGTCCAGGATGCTAATTTGCAAAGCAGATAAATATTAGCACATCTAAGAAAAATCTGTGCTATTTTCTAGTCACTGATTTAATGCCAAACTTTTGTGTCCGGTCAGCTCTTAACAAGCAGTGGGTTGCTAACAAGTTTTAAGAGTATATAGAAAAGCTCTCAGTCATAAGAGACTTTCTCTGTAGCACACAGAGCAAGGCATGAAAAATTTTTGAGATGAGAAAGGCATAACACCTGCAAACATGAGTTCTTGTTAGTGCTGCAGCCTTGCACCCTGCTGAGTAGAGGAATAGGCTGCAGGTGAGAAGATTGAAGAGCTGAGCTGCATAAAACCCATCTTTGATGCTGGCACCTGGAGAAGGTAGCACTGAATTGAACAAAGTCCTAGGGAGTCTGTGGTCTGAATCACACCTATCATGCAAGTACCTGTCATGGGGAAAAGACATCTTACTCTGTCCCATCTTGTCGAAAGTCAACAGGGGTGCTCCGGCTGAATGTTGTTCTTCACTGCAGCATGGAAGAACAAGAAGGCTGTGTGCTGGAAAGAAAACTCACACTGATGGTAGAGCTTTCCCAAGTCCTGGGGCATCAGTGGAAATGGACAGGCCAAGTAACGGAATTCAGAAACAAAAGGGACAAAACCGGCATTAGTGAGGAACTGTCAAAGACTACTTCTAACAGCTCCATACATATCCCTGAGTGGGAAAGCAAGGAGAGAGTTCAGATTTTGTAACCCTGTCAACACCAGCAGCGTGGTAAAGAAAACATGGAATACCGGACCCCCAGGTAAGTGCCATACCACTCTGTTTTAACTGATAAATCATACAACTGGCCCACCATTCATGCCAGGAAAAACCTGACTTCTGAAGTTAATGACATTCCGCAGTATTAAAACAACAGTTATTTTGAAAATTTTCTTATACTTCCAGTTTTACTATTCTTGTTTCTTTTTCATTCTTGAATAATGAAGCTAACCTAATAATTTCATTTTCTCTACAAGAAATAGTGTATGTTTGGACCCACAATAATTCAATATTGTTTGCATCTTGCACAGTTCCAGGAACAAACCAGCTTTATTATTAAAATAAAACAAGTGTATTTCTTTTCCTCCTGTCCGAATTATGGTTCTTGCTTCAATAGCGTACCATTATGCTGATTAGATTTTGTGAAATCTAAACAAGTGGGGCCTGAAATAACCTGTTACATATTTGTTTCTGATGTCTCCAGTAGATGAGAACTTCATGGTTAGTAAGCAAGTGAATTCCTCACAGTCATGCAGTAACTCTACAGGAGAGCCAAGCTCTCAACATGAAATCCAGTTCCTCGCCACTACTTTACTCACATGGGTCTGCCTTTCTCCTGACCATGAAAAAGATTGCTATTAGGTGGTCAACAAAAGATGTCCACAATTTGGCTTGAGACAGGACAACTGAAAGTGTGACTTTGCAAATTGTCATTGTTCACAGATATAGCTTTACTGCTGGGAAGAGGAAAGAGAAGAGGGGAAGAACAAGGAGGCAGTAACTCATGGTTACTTGCCACACTGCTAAGCTCTCATGCCTTCCCTGAGACTTGTGACCCTCACGTGGGCAGCTATAAGGATTTGGAGATAAGACGTATGTATTTCTGTGATGTGACAGGGAACCTCATATGTGTCCACATCTAAGGTCCCCTGACATGACCGTGCTCCATCATCTGACCCAGGGCTGGTAGGAAAGGGAGCTCTGCCACTCTGCTTGCCTTGGAATTGTGCCACTGCTAATCAAACATCTCTCTTTGTGGAGGCAGGTGATTCCAGGATATATGTGGAAAATATGTTCAAAGGTAAATGAAATACAATTTGTTCGAAGTTGCACAGCAACGTCTAAACTGGAGGATTTGCTGTGCCTCCTGCATATGTGGGTAATTCTGAGTCCAGCTTGGGATGAGTGATTGGAAGCATATGGTGGCAGCACTTGTGACAGATTTTTACTTAGAAATCACAAATTTAAGTACAAGTTGACTAGGAACTAACCTCAGTTCACATCCAGATTTGGACTTAGGTTTTCTTTATGTTTTTTTTCCCCTTTATTCTTTATGGTGAGCCTGGTAAAACAAAACAAAAAAATAAATCATAGTTCTCTGAGTCACCTGTTCTTAGATGAAACGCCTTTCTTACACTGCAAAATACTTTCCTACACCCAGTCTATCCACATGTACTGGGCCTGAGGAAGACTTTTCTGTGTTCATTACAAATCTTATGGGAAAACAGCAATTCAGTATACTCAGTCGCGATCAAGTGAGATAAAGTGTGATGGCAGTACCTGAAAGAGTACAACAGAAAACATGAAATTCTGCCATTCAAAGGAAAAATAGCAAAAGCTATGTGTTACATTTTCTGTGTTGTGAAAGGTCAAATTCTAGGCTAGTCATGAGCCAGAGGTTACGGTCAATGGCATTACTTGAGGGAAACAAGTGGAGTGTGACCACGCACCATGCAAGTTAGAATTTCGTGTATTCTTTCAACCTGGTTCTTAAACCATTTGTTCGGATAAAACAAGAATTAAAAAATATGGCATAGCTTGTTTCCCTTGTTTTGGAGCACCTTGAATATTGAATGAGATTGAAAGTAAATACATAGGTTTATCCCATCTGTTTTCTTACCCTTCTGGCTATAGACACAAAAAAGGCAGAATGTTTGTTTCAGGTGTGTTTTGTAAATCTCAGCTAGTTCTGCCTTTCTTTGGGCTTGTTCTGGATTAAAGTAGGAGGGTTTAAGTATATCCTTCATGAAAAAAACCCTTGTTTCTGTAATTCCCATGATTTTCTTGAAGCTACCGAATGAGATGTGAGATTGTTAACCAGAAGAGTCAGACACAGATGTGTTTCTAGAAATGCACCAGGAATGGGAGCATATATTTTTGTGTGGCTAATATGTCAAGAGCTGAGATCGCCAGAGGCCAATAGCCTGAGCAAATGAGCAGTGACTCATGGATGTTCACTGACATTTGTTATAATGTGAACAGACTTCTCAGGAATCCTTATGGTAAAAAATCATCGAGTTTAAAGAAAATGAAGATGAAACTAACACCTGATATAACGCATGCCATTGGCTAAAAGCAGTCCTATAAAGACATGCTGCAGTGCTACGACAGGGAT
The DNA here is from genome assembly GCA_013396915.1 of Stercorarius parasiticus. Taxonomy (NCBI): domain Eukaryota; kingdom Metazoa; phylum Chordata; class Aves; order Charadriiformes; family Stercorariidae; genus Stercorarius; species Stercorarius parasiticus. The sequence goes on from VWZL01001669.1 coordinate 320,609, forward strand.
CCAAAAAAATGTACTTCTAAGAAAGACAAAGTATATGTCTCTGTCTCACTGCTCATGTCAACCCAGGAAACAAAGATAAATTCTAAAATCATAGCAGAAAAGGAATTTCTCATCACTTCTACTTCAGTTGTAATTTTTCACAGTCTTATAATACTTGCCTGTCACAGCATTAGGATGTTGTAATGATTGATCAGTTAAGATTAATAAATACTCAGATCTCAGGATGGAAAGCACCCTTACAGAATAATAATTCATAAACCCAGCAAACTTGCAGCCAGAGCTGGGGTCGAATGGTTCGGGTTTTCTGTCCCTCTGATCCCTAGCAGGTGTCTGTTTTGATAATGCAAGTTGGCTCTCGCTTTTGTTGCAGGTGCCAGGTTGTAAAAGCCACATATTTGGGCTCAGCAAACAGCCACAGCTTTGCTAGAAAGCCTTCCTGAGGAGCTCTGCTCCCAGTTTCAATGAAGTCACTGTCCTTTTCAGTGCTCTGAAGAAAAGGTGCAAGAGTTGCTTATTCCCAGAGAATTTTTTAATATCTGGGCTCCTTCCTTTAGGGGAAGAGATTGAAAGCTCTGAAAATCAAGAATATTCTGAAGCTTATATAAATTTTTTTTATTGGCTCGAAAAGGGTATTAAAATAGCCTATTTTGTGAGCTTTCCAGTGTTTGCTCTTTTTGGTTACGGAGAAAAACTTTTAGTTGTGGATTTTGAGAGATTTTTGGGTTTGCTTTTTTTGGAGGGGGCTCTATTCTTTCCAGTTCCTGAAGCCTGAAAATTCAGACCATGAGAAAGATTCTGTTTTTTTTCCTAATACATTTCACCAAACCTAAAATTACTTCCTGCTTGGTTTGAATTTCAGAAATGGCTAGCTAGAGAAAAGCGTTCTTCTAGTTTCTGATTTTTAGAAATCCAGTTTTCAGAATTTTGAAATTTCATTTTGAACTGGCAGGCCCAGAAACTCACAGGTAACTTGAAGTGGGACAGCCAAAACTGAAGCCAACCTTTTTTTTTTTTTTTTCCACTTACATCCCCTCATTGTGCATCCAAGGATGTCACCTCCATGTTTTCCATATGGCAATGAACTGCTTAAAACAGAGATCAAGCTTTGCTCTTCATAAAGATAAAATCTTACATGACTGAAGATGGCTGGCAGGAGACGTGGCATTTTTCTACTCACCTGGAACTCCTCTATCCTTTCTTGTGGTTTTTATGGGTGCTGTATTAAAGAATTTAATAGTTTGGAGAGTGGCAGGCAGCCAGGAGGCTGAGGAGCTGTGCTGAGCGACCTCGTGCATGCCGCCTCCTGTCCTCCCGCAGCTCCCCCTCCTGTTGTTTTCCTTGTCTTTAGACTGTGTGAGCTCTTTTGAAGGCCCTGTTTTGTTGTTCTCCTTGTTCAGTGCCCTGGAATAGTGAATTCCAGGTGCATAGGAAGGAGGTGCTGATACTACACACCATCATGCTGTCTGTCTGAAGAGGCAGACAACCAGAAACAGTAACTGCACAAGGGGACAATTGCCATGTTCACTTCAGGCAGGTTTTGTTCTGAATGTCAGCATTAAAGAGTGGCATATGCAGCTCTTGCTTGTGCAGACTGCTTTAATATAGTTGCTCTAATCACCTCTGGCTTCGTTTGTAGATTTCTGGAGTTTGAAAACATCCCATCACATATATCTTCTCTTACTGCTTTAGGGTATGACCTTTTTGGTTGGTGCGGCCCCTGAAAATGCCATCAACCCTGCTATCTTCAAAACAGCTGTTTTGATGAACGTAAACAAAATCTTGTCACTTAGAATTCTTGATTTTGTCTATGTGCATGTTTTGTTAGGAGGAGAAAAAGCATAAAAAAAAATCTGAGCATACAGTGTTTGAATGTCTTGTACAGTGATTATATGATTAAAATTCTCTCAGAATATCTGTCTGCGTTTTTGACTTGCACAATGCAACCTTAATGGCTGGTAAGTGCTGAATTTTGTCACAGATGAAAAGAACACAAAAAGTGCAAAGCTTGTTAACATGAGCCAAGCCTGCCATTTATCTGATATTTTCAGCACACTGAATGTATTTAAGCAGTTTTGCTGCCATTATGGAACTTATTTTAGACATATCAAGTGCCAATTTTCTTTCAGATCATAAAGAAAGATGAGGGAACAGGAATTTAGTTGTTTTGTTGATAAAGCTTGTCCTAGATCATCATAAAAAAGAACTGCAATAAAGCAAGGCTGCTTGGTGCACACAATGCAGCAAATAGCAGTTCTGTCATAAGTGACAGAATTAGAAGCCAATTCCTGCTGATACTTCTTATCTATGCACCAAAGTGTAATTGAATCAAAGTGATGGGAGCCACAGAGAAGCACAGAAACACACTTCTGTGACAACTGCGTTTCTGTGCTCAGAGAGTGCTGAGGCTGGGGGCTGTGCTAAAGTGACTGAAATCAAGGGGACTGGGAGGAGACAGGGATGAACAGAAAAAATCCTCCCAGGAAGGTGTGGGGTAGAGACCAAATATCTTTATGTTCCTGTAATGAAGAAGCAGTCACTCCGTAAAAGACCACTGATTCATACTAGTCACTGGCTTGGACACTTATTTACCTTTTTGTACTGCACTTTGGGCAACATTATAGAGGGTGCAGGATGAGTGTTTGACTGTCTCTGAAAGTGATGATGTCAACCTATCCCATACACTCCAGACACTTCTCTTCTTTTGCTGACCCTGGTGGTGGAAGATCAGGAAGCTATTACTCAGGATGTCTTAATTCCAGTCCAGGAGAATTTAGAATTTCATAAGGAGAATCTAGTCTAGGAGAATTGCTAGGAGAACTTACAAGATACAGAGTGTTTCAGAGACAATGACTGGCCACTTGCAAGGTAGTTTTTACGCTTAGTGGTATAATTCAGGAAGCTGTAGTAGTTTTCGGTATCTTTGCTCATTTTCCCCCTATCTCTGCTTTGTCTTCACTTTTTCATTTTACATGCATGGCTGTGTGTACGCTTACATGGTAATAACAGGTTTACATTACCAGATGAGTGGGAAGGACGTGTGAGCAAGTGGTGGAAAGGTTCTAGTTGAACTCGTCGTACTCATAGCAACACGAACTACAGGTTGCTACTGACAGCAACAGTAAGAATTTGCAGAGGTAGGAGGAAGAGAAATGTCCCATAAGGACTGAAATTCCTGCTCCTGGGGACCTATCTGCAATTTTGTCTTGAGCTTTCCTTTTGGGTCTGAGGAGGGAAGAATGTTTAAGTTTTCTGAATTCAATGGCAGAAAAATATGAGTTGATCATACATGAATCATAAACAAGCAAATAAACAAAGAAAAACCGCTCCAGCAAACAAACCAATAATGGAAGTACCTGGTAATATGTTCACTCCAAAACTCTCTGCAGGCTGAAGCCTTCAAATTGTCCCACTAATTACAATATCAGGTCTAATCTAATGATTTTTCCTGACAAGGTACCTGGTTTGCAAGGCATGAGAGAAACAGAAGATGTGGTGTACTGATTCCTGGCACAGTGCTATGAGACATTCACATAAACCATGTAGTAGAACATGATACAGACTTATGGCCTGTGGACATATTTGCTGCCTTATATTGGGAAAATGTTGCAAGTGATGTCCTGAGGGTTAATTGAAGCAGAGAGATAATGTCTTGTTTAATGACTTAAATGATAAAATTGAAATGTTGTGCTAATCCAGATGGTGTGGAGCTGGGAAGGGCTGAGAGCATGATGGGTAATGGGTTTAAAATTAAATATGATTTTGATAAATTGAAGAAAGTGCACAGTATCAACAAGATGAAATCCAGTAAGCACAAGTGCAATGTACTATGTTTAAGGCAAAAAAAATTAATATATATAAATAAGTGAACAAAGAAAAGGCAGGTTACAGAGATGCAGTAGATCACAGACTGAGTCTGCATCAGTTGTGTTGTTGGGGAGGAGGGAGGAGGGAAAGGCACTTAGAATAAAAATATCTATTAAAAGGAACAACAAATGTCAGATGTGGAAGGAAATGGTGCCCTACTCCTGGGTGCTGGTGAGCCTGGGGCTGGGGCACTGTGTCCCAGTGTAAGCAGAGGGCTAGAGTAATGTTGATTACAAACTGGAAAGATTGCAGGAGGGAACACCAGGAACGATATGAGATTTATGAAACAGGGCCTGTGAGGGAAGGCTGAATGAATTAGCTGTGTTCATTTTAGAAATACAAGGCTGAAGGGAGAAGAACAGTAGCTGTTTTCCAGAACTAAAATACTTGCATAAGGGATGGCAATAAACCATTCTGCATGACCTCTATATGGGGAAAGTTAAGAGTAACTTCCAGCTGAAGAGAAGAAAAAAGACCTGGTGAGACATTGGGTAAAACTTTTTACGCTAAGGATAGATGATCAATAAAAGAAGCTAAAGAGGGAAGTTAAGGAATATGTTTTTTTGAATGCTTTAAGAAGAAATAAGTGTAAAATCTTTTAGAGGTGATTTAGGATGCACCAAATTATTCCTCAGGAGAGAGAGAGGAGGGACTACCCTGAAATAATAATAGTCTCCTACAGGGTGCTAGGGATCAGGGAAATAAGGGTGAATGTACAGATCCATAGCCTCTGTCCTTTTAAAAGTCATTGAATTGAAGAGATCATCTAGTTTTTCCAGAGACAGAGTGTATCAGTAATATGCTTAGAAATATTTTCCTGTATTGAGTCGGTATACAGGGAGAACTAGAAACAGATAGAAGTGGTGTGCAGGAGAAGTAATAATGTAATGAAAATGCAGACAGATTAAAATGATAGATATAGCCTTAAAAATAAATTTATTTTTTCATTAGGAAGTTGCTGATATCTACAATGAGGGCAGTAAGCAAGAGAGCTTGTAAACAGGGTTTACTATCCATCAGATTTTTGGTATTCTTGCTTTTCTTCACCAATGACCTGTCAAGACAATGTGTATTCAATCTTATGGTAGCTGTGCTGTTTGTGAACCTCACCCTGCAGTATCTGCAGTGCTTGCGCGCAGAAAAAGCTTTACTTTTTCCTTATGGTAGTTTACAAGTGTTTTACAAGTCTGGTTTAATAGATCACAATTAATACATGGATTTAAAACCCTGAAAAATGCTCTTGGCTTAGGGCAAAGGGGTGTAATTGGATGACTTCTCTGAAATCCCTTCCAGCGCTACTTTTTCACTGATTCTATGTTTATCTTTTCATGAGTCAAACATCAGAAACTCAGAGAATATTCCTAAGCACAGAGCTTACAGTACAGATGTACTGGCATTTTGATGTACAATGTGGTGGGATTTTTAGGCCTAGATAGAGAAAAACACACGGAAAATGGTTTTCTTTTGTTTGTAACTCCCCCGTAAAAAATGAGGATAGAAGGTTCTAAGGTTCTCCCACAGGAGAGAGTAGAAGCAACTCCACCAAGGTTCACATTACTCCACCATAGGGGGACAGGCAATGGCTTCGCGCAAAATACTTCAGGCTGTGTAGGGGGCTGGGGAGGCTCTTTCTGTTTTCATTGGGTCTTTTAGTAGTTTTTGGTTGGTTTGGTTTTTTTTATTGCCTGTTAATCAGAAAGGGTAAACAACATGAACTGTAGGGCTCGTGTTTTAATGAAGAGTGCATGTAGTTCAACTGGTTGAAAAATTTTCACACCTTGGGTCTCTTTAAATGTAGGATTGTTCAATCCTCTTAATTTAGTTGCTGATGACAGTGAAGACACGTGGTTTCAGCAATGGTTTCTGCTGTGCTTTTTTATAAGCTGGCTTTCCTGTATGAAATTTCCAGGCTAAAGCTCTGATTTAATGAGAACTCCAGATTTACACCACATTGCCAGAGGAAGCATTTGACCTTCTATTAGTTAAATCAGACCTTTGCTACTTTCATCTTCTAAAAGCAGATTTAAAAGATGTTTTTTCTGTTTCATTAAATAGGGATAGTGTGTGAAAAAGAGGAATTTTGTCACTTGGCAACCTCCTTAAAAAACAAAATCTTTTGTGTCTGTGTCCCTTTTGAAGAGTTTAGCAACCTTTCCTACGCTTCCAGGCGGGGAGGAGCTTATGTATCTTTACACCTTCCTATACATGAACAAATAAACTTTGTGATTACAGATGTATGAGATCTTGCTATACTTTCTGGAGGAGTACCTCAAATTCAACTGGGAAGGTGGCAAAGTCTAGAGATAGTGAAATGATCTCACCACCCTCTGCACCTTTTCCCTAGATGAAGGTCTTCTGTAGCCTCAGAGAAAGCTATAAACCATCACGAAATGTTTGGGAAAGACATTTTGATGTGGATGGTTCCCTTAATATAGGGTGCTACATGGAAAGACAAGAATTCAATTAACTATTACTAATAATTATAATCCTCTACATTTATTTTGCAGAGAAGTGTTTGAATCTTTTAAAATCCTAGGACCATCTCATTTTTATTTAAATATGCAAGGAGCAATTGGTGTGGTGCTGCCACCATGATTCTCATTTCCAACCAAAGAAAAATGATGCTGAATTTTGAAAAAATATTTTCCCAACAATTTGCCAGCTTACTTATGCTTGCAGGAGTGTATGAATTTGTTATTTTGTGATCATTTTTTGGGTCACTGTTTGATGTTTTCTTCCCTTCTGTGGGTCTTACAGGTTTTCATGAACTGAGAAACACTGGCTGCGGTTACAGACTAACTGTAGAAAGGGTATATATCCATCATGAAGACCAGCGCTCAATTGTCTAGATGAATAGCAATAGATTTTCACCTTTGTCTAAGGGCATGGGTACCCAGCAGTCACTCCTACAGTTCATAATCCTGAGATGACATTGATCTAGACTGCCTTCTAGCTACTGCTGTCAAGGTTTGCATAAGAGAAGCACTTTTTTTTTCCCCTCATGTCCTCTGCTATATTATATGCCAAGACCCCAGTGTATTTCCTTATCTTCTTGAGTTATTCTACTTAATTACAATGAGGCTAAAGCAAATGTAATTACATAATTAAGAATACCAAATCCTTCTGTTTACAACAAATTCAGATGTAGCAGTGTCTGCAAGATAGGCTGTTAAAAGGTAAAATAGTTTTAAGGATCAGGATTTATTAATTCCAATCTATGCTGTTATGACTCAGACTGAGGAAGTGGGTTGCAGAGTAGCTGAGCAGCAGAGAAACACATTTCCATAAATTATTCTATTTACAAGAGACACTTATTACTACAACAACGGACATTGTGACATAAGGTTCAGGGGTTTTGAAAGTCATGTTTAAGAGGAAAGACAAAAATGAAATGGTAACAAATCCTCATTCTTTTTTGGAGTTCATCTTCAGATGTCCTGTAGTAGCATTTTTTTTTTCTGATAGGTTTTTAGCAGTTTTTCTGGTTTTTTCTTCCCAGATTATTTCATACTTGAAAGCTATGAAGATTTAGCCAAGCTCCTGATTTTCGTAGTTCCTTGTCAAAACAAAAAAAAAAAAGGGGTTGACCTATCTCAGCAATCTCTTCATTTTTTTGAAGAAAAGCAAGCACTTCTCTTGACAGTTTTAATAAAAGGTAAATGTTTCTTCACTAGTTTAAATAGTGGGTGTGTGGGAGGGGGTTGAGTAACTTAAGGTGGGTGTGGCAGAAAGAAGAAACATCAGCCAAAATTGAGCAGTTCCTCCTTATCCTGCCCCAAATATAATTCTAATGGGAAGAGCAACAGTGGTTAGTTGACACATTTTAGCCAGACTGAAAACCTAAACTCCGAAATAGTCACTATGGGAAAATTAAATAAAATTCTAGCTGGTTGTGACAGTGAAAGAAATACAATTGAAAATTCAATTCACAGTGGTCTTTTAAAGTGGACTGTTTTGCTTCTTTTGGTCTGATTGCCTATTTTTCTCCCATCTGCCTTTGACTACGGCAAGTACTGGATACGCATTAGCAAAATGGCTGTTAATAACAGTGATGGTAACGCAGTGATCACATACTGACTGCTGCAGGTAACATTAGATGAGAGGGTTAAATGGGCACAACTTGGAAGGTGCAATTGAAAGTGAAAATGCCTTTTGGAGTTATTATGAAGGCATTATCCGAGCTCCCAGTTCTCAGTGCATGTGGTCCTGCCTCTGCTGAGCTGTATTTACTGTGGAGTGGAGCGCTTGAGTCAGTGCATGTAATAGTTTGAGGAACAGATCGTTCTGACACGGCCTATGCTGAAGTAGGTACATACTGCAGATGGTTTTGTAAATATGTTTACCTTATGCACACATCCATGTGTGTGAGTGTCTCTATATCTCTGTATCTGTAAATGAAATGCGGGGCTGGTATAAGTATACTGAGGACAGAAGGGTGTAAGTCAATACCATGCGTAAGGTAGCCCATGGACCTGTTGGGGAAGCCAAAGAGAGTTCAGATGAAAACCATCTTTCACACATGAAACCGGAGTCCTGCAATGGCATCTGAAACAGACAGAAAGGGTCTGCTAAAGGCTGTACCTGGGGGTAGGAACACATGCCTGGAAGAGTCCTCTCCTTCTCATTTTCTGTGTACTACAATTGGTGTGCTGGGATCATGGCACCCAAAAAGAAGAGACCCTTCTTGTGGCCTCCACCTTTGTGCTCACATGCTTTCTGCGGCAAGAGGGGCAAGGAAGGACCTTGCAGCTCTGTTAATACAACACAGCCCAAGGTGCTGCAGAGACTTTTCAGTGGTCCTGCATAGCATGGCTGAAATACCCTGTGGCAACTCTACTTGAATGACAAACTCAATACGCATTTGGAAAAAAGGGGATATAGCTGTAGAGAGCCATGAGGAAAAGTGAAGGGCTGGGCATGGATCCATGCTTCAGACAGCAGAAGAAAATTGTTCTCATGACTATAGTAGTGTGCTCCATTTGCTATATACAGAAATACACCTGGATATTTTATTATTCTCCTGAACCAGTAACTCAGTTTCAGACCCCTATTTTTATCCTGGTATACTTTTTGAAGAATCAAGTGCCATAAATAATGAAGGGAATCTGTCCTTTTCTTAGCTTGTAAAGGATTTAAATTATATCCATGATCTATCTGAGTTTAGGAAATTATGAATGAATTCTGCTGAGGCAGGGGCTACTAGACAAACAGGCCATTGGTCAGTGGCAGAAAAAACTGCTCAGGCTTTCCCAAAAGATATCTCGGAAGAAACTGTAAGGGTCTGATGACAATATAAGCAAGATGCTAAATAATTCCTACAAGTCATGGTGTTTGTTCTACTCCCTTTAAGTACAAGTAAACGGGTGTGACTTTGCTTAAAGTAATCCTGAGTGCTGTTAGCAGTGAATACTGGGTACAGTGAGAAGTCTAGCTTAATATAGAGTCTAGCTGTAACCCCAAAGGCAGTGCAAATACAAATTGCATTTTCCAAGCACAGACCTGTGCTGTCATGTCTAGTAGATACCAGCTCCCAAAGCAGGTGGCTCAAAGACACCAGTAGGTAGGACTGGAAGAATTACAGCCCTGGCAGTGACCTTCAGAAAATAAAGTACTCTCAGGAGGCAAGAGTGTCTCTACACCTGCATCCAAAAGCTCTGACCCTCTGCCAGTGTGAAACCCGGCACAACATCCTCTGTGCCAGAGCCCGATGCAAAGTTTTTACCAATGGTTAAGCATACAGTAGGTGACCTAATTATAAGATTAAGATCTTGTCCTTTAAGATACCATATTTGTTAATGGTTTATGGTTTCGTTCTGATTTCATTTCTTTTGGAAAGGGAACCACCCAGGTGAAAGCAAGAAGATACTGAGCATGCCTGAAAAATGTGATAATGGATACTTCCCAAATTTAGGACTGAAACTAGTCTTGAATGCTGCACTTGGTTGAAAGGAAATAGGGAAACCTGCTGGGGCTTTATTTTTTTACAATAGCCACTGGTCTCCTATATCATAGGCACTAATCATACTCTTTCTGTGATATCTTGGATTTACATATGCAAATACATTTAATGGGTATTAAGATTTATGATACACAAAGTAGCTGCCTTACTGTTCCTACATGCCTGTTCTTCCTTCACTTCCCAGTTGCTGTTTTTAGAAACAACCTTTTGCCTTTCAGTTATAAAAGATATATTCTTATACCCTGCAAGATTACTTCTACCAGTACATATAGATAGGAGTTTCATTATACTTGTAAGCTAGCAGTCCCACCAGATTGGAAGGGCACAAATTTAAGTAATTTAATTTTATTTCCTTCCATGTGGGAAGCTTAAAAAGCCTAAGAAATAATCCAAAGTCTAATCATAAATGATCCTTCCCCAGGGTTCTAATGAGTAGAAACTGATCTTTGTTTTATGCAGATGTCAAAAGAGCTAATCTTGCAAATCACTAGAATAGGCATGTGTAATAAAATTTTCATAGTGTGTTTACCTGTCTAATTGGATAAATGGCCAAAACCAGAATGAACACTTTGTAACCTGCACTTTCCAGAACTGCTGCTGGGAATAATCATCCTCAGTGTATGTACGTTTTGTGGGTTAGCCTCTTAAAATAAGGTAAAAGGGTTGAGTTCAGAGTCTGAACATAAAGGAAGACTATTACTTTTGCTATCTGAAAAAGTGGAGAAAACTCAATAAAAAAAGAATTACTGTTAATGGATTGTACCTTATTGCTTGATGATGCTATTAATTCTGACATTGCAATTTGTGTGCTCTTTATAGAGAAATTTTGCTTATATTCTGATGGGGTATATTTAGTAAGAGACGTCATTCAAAATATTCTCTATTTTTCTTTCTTTTCTGTTGTTTTGGTTTCAGAGACAGGATGCTTAGACAGTTGAGACTTTTTGTATTGAATTTGTGTAAGCTGCATACTGTACTTCGAAGACACGGCAAAGTTGGATAATAATTCCTCATTCAACTGATCCTACATTAACAACTCATTTTTCTGACCACTTTCTCTCTCTAACATTATACCGTTTAAACACAGAGAACAAAAATAAAGTGCTATCTAAAAAGGCAATTTGTGAGGACCATATGCATTTCTTAAGCTCTGCTCAGTGATTAAGGTAAGAACTATTTTTCTATCTAGGTCTCAAGGAATAATATGATTGAGGAAGCCCCTGTGTTCTGTAAAGCGCTACAGGTGAGGAGTGTTAGACCTGCAGATCAGTTGCTCTTGGACAGATCTTCTGAATAATTCCATGAACCATTGCTTTAAAACTGGATTAAAATACAACCTGACTGGCCACCAAAGTGCTCTGACGGGCCTGAATATTCCTGACTGACTTGTGCAGGACAAAGACATGTGATAGGTTTGCATGCTTGACCAAACCTGGATCTCAGACAGGTGAGGTGCTACCTGGTCAGAGCTGAAAATGAAGCCTGTCTCCAGTCCCCTTCCCTCATCAAAGGGCATACAGCTCTATATTCCGGCAAGCTGGGGAGACACCTGCTCTTCACCTAGTGATTTCCAGCTGGGTCCCCCTATTCATAGTCTGCTGCCCTTACACCCAAGTGTTATGCTGCTCTAGCTTTTGTGAAAGGCACTTACCTACCACCTCATTGAGCTCACTGAAATGAGCTCTCATGACAGGGTAGAGATGTGGTGCAGCCCTTTCTTCTGTCCAAGGAAAGATTAGAGAGATTTCAAATGCTATCAAACCTTCCTTTCCTTCTTTTTCCCTTCACCTTTTGTGGAGTCTGGAGTCCCATCAGCACTTCTGTAAAAGCTTCCATTCCAGATGAAAACTCAGGATGGATGGGTCTCCAGGGACATCATAACTTTATCCTGGCTGTGTTCAACATTTGCATTCATTACATCAAAAAACCAGCCATATATGGATTTATGGAAGACACTGAACTCTCCAAAATTTCTTGCCTTGACTTGCGCTGCAGACTATTATCACAGCCATTAATCTTAAAACCATCAAAATTGTGAGATAACAGATGTGCTGGATTTTGTCTAATCTGCCTTCAAAGTAATAAAGAATAATGACACTGACAAGGAGACTCTTCAGGGAATCTGCAGAGTAGCCTCAGCTTTAAACCTCTTGAGAAGCCAATAACACAAGCCTAACTGACAACAAGGATTTCTGTATGAAACAGCCCCATTCTGCTCCAGGTGATATTTATGTTACTTTTGGTCCAGTGGTTAAATGAAATCAGTGGCAATTTTCCTGGTGAAAACAGGGCAAGATCAAAAAATGCTGACATATCTTCTTGTTTTGTGCGGCAATAGGTCATCTGAATGTGGGGTCAACACTATGTCACAGGACATCTTTAGGAGTGTATCTGATACCTACCTTTATTTTGACTGGCAGCGTCCTTTATCACCAGGTTTCACAGCACTGAGGTCTGCCCTATGTCTGTAACCTCTCCTTTGCTAAAACCTAAAGCAGCATGACTCTGATTCAGGGCAAATGAGGCTCCAATATGTCACTACTGCTGTAATATTAAGGTGGTAAAAAGTATAACTTACAGAACCGACCTGGAGACTGAGGATCATTTGAAAGGTATAAACAAAAAAACAGGATTCTGTGTAAATGATGAAATTACTCACAGCTCTATATCAAATTGCAATCCTTTCAAGGTACAGAGAATGAGTTTTAACATCCATGTTTCTGGAATTATAATTTCCAGATGTTAAGAATAGGAACATAAACCATTTGTCATTTGCTCTCAGCCTTTCAAAAGTCTTACTAGACATCTGGTACGCTCTACCTATCATTTGTTGAAGAATAAAGTTGCCCAGCTAACACAATTTCAAAATGCAATAGCTGTTGAAATAGTTTTCTTTTTTCTTTCTTTTTTTCTTATTTTTTAAAGAAGTGATTGCAGTGTCATCATCTTTATTATGTTTCTGTTGCTTTGAAGCAGAAAGTTATCCAGCATTCACCTACAGACTTCATAAGGTGAAGACTCCCTCCTGTTGCCTATTCTCACACGTTCACTTGCTGTATCTTTAACTTGCAGAATTTGTTGTTATGCCTTTTTATTCTTCATTTCAAGGGCATTTTTATATGCTGATTTTTTCCTCTTTTACTGAGGTTTGATAATGACACTTTCTCTCTACAGACTAGAGAAGAGCTCCCTCAGGAAAACCATCCTCTTTTTGTAGAAGGACAGGAACATAGGATTTGTCAGAAGAGACTAGATTCACAGTATATCATTCAGTATCCCATTTCTGACTATGGAAAGCATTGGATACCTCAGAAGAGTTGTTGAAAAACACAAAATCTTTGTAAAAGGATGTAAGTAGTAAAAGTTTAAGCTATGGCTTTATCATGAGAATTTAACCCCTAGCATTTAAAAATCCTTGATTACTACTAACCTGCTTGATTTTTCTGTGAACGCAGCTTACTTTTGTCCTTGAGGCAATCAAGATCTTTTTTATTCTCTTCTGCTCCCCTCCTACCCTAACCGATTTCTTTTGCTAATGTTGTTTTGCATCTTCAGAGTGCTCCTTGCTCTGACAGGGTGAAACAGTTGCTGGCTGCTGCTGCTGCAATCCACATTAAAGAGGATTTTGTGGTGGTGGTGATGTTTTTGCATCACCAGCAGATGTAAAGGAAGCTGCATTCACAAAACACTTTAAGCTACATAATGGCTCTTGAAAGCCAAAGGAGGGTGAGGAAGGGAGCGCGCTCTGAGTGCTCTGCAAGGGTACATTATGTCTCTGCCAAATGTCATGCTGTAGAGAGGTGACAGCTGAGCAGAGGTCCAACGACTGAATGCCTGTAGGACACACGCTGATGGTGTGGGTTGCTCTCCTCTACACACCACTGTGCTCCAGCTGCAGAGGGTGTAGCAGCAGAACTGAGTCCATTGGACAACTTGGTGTGTCTGTCAGCCCCAACTAATCCTTCTCCTGGTGGTGGTGGCAGTGCAGAAAAGAGGTCTATACCCCTTCTCCCCAGACTCGGGCAGAAATGGTTGGAAGAGAACAGGTTGTTGTCTTCACCACTATATGCAGATAGTGAAATCGCTGCCTTGCTTTATAAACTTAGTGAAAAAGAGCTATGACTCACTTCAAATCACAGTCTTTGAAATGGAAGAAATAATGTTTTTCCATGATGGCTCCTGTGTCCTCTGCTGGAGAAGAAGAGTTCTCTTTAAGATTCTGTGCGTGTACAAGCTTTCCTTTCCACTGAAGTACAAGTTCTGCTGGACTCTGAGTGATAGGATTAATAAGATAGCTTTTCCCATACTTTGTATAGATGGGTAAGATCTCCCTCTTCTATAGTTTTCCAGGTGTATTCTGAAATAGCAGCCTTTCTTGCTTTCTGTGTGGTGACTGCTCAAGACCCATCAAACTTGCACGTCATGAAGGTAGTTGTAAAAGCATGGGACAATGTGTTATATCTTTGTACAGCACTGGTTTTCACTCTCCTCAAATACAAATGACATTGTTTCTCCACTCGTTGGAGTCGAGCTTTTCTTGCAGATACTCTGGTCTAATTTGAGAAATGTATTCTTTGCAAAGTGCTTTCACTTTGCAGAAGACCCTCAGCTCTTTCCCTTGATGTCGGCTCATTATTCCTCCCTCCCTTTACTTCTCTCACTTTCTTCTCCTCTTCTTCCCTTCTCCCGTGCCTCCTTGGCCACTCCTTCCCTTCCTCCTTTCCTTTCTTTGTCTCTTTCATTACCAGATGTTTCTATAATCAACAGATTGAAACAAAGGCTTTTCTGTAAGCAATGTGTAATGTTTTCTGTCGGAAAACTAGTGCCTGTTTTAGAAGCTGGAAATGGACTCTCTGGTTTGTGTGTGCTTGGGGGACAGTGGAGAACACTGATGGTGTAGCGGGTGCTTCCTTTTCACGTCTTTTCTGTTTCTTCTTTATAGGTTATTTCTCTGGTTTATTCTCAGGTGACTTAGAATTTCCCTTCCTGAACAAAGCTTTTCTTGCATTTGTTCTTTGAGCCCAATCCACCATCAATGAATACCAGATTAATCATATTGAAGTTAACTGTGCCACGGAGGTTTAGAATAGCTGAGGCTTTAGATTAATTTCTTCTGAGATTTTTCTACATGATAATGTATGTAGTGTGCTTTTGGAGAGTCCTTTCCACTTTCCACTCTTCACACTCTAACCTCACTGTGCTTCTATATAACTTTATCACCTCTGGGTCTTGTATATAATACATATAATGTGTGGTGCAGGGCTCATTCTTTAGCACATTTGACTTAGAGAACGAGCACATGTTTAATTGCAACTGTTGTCTTTCCTTTATTATTTAAGCTTATTTTGATTTTAAGCTTTAAAAAGCAGAAACAGTGAGCTCTGTTTTGCTCCTGAGTAGAGGAGAAGTAGTTCTTTTATGTGAGATTCTCCTTTCTTCACTGTTTCATGGACAGGGTTGAGTGTTTCCATGATAGCCTGGGTCAAGAGTATAAGAGGACTATAGGCCATCTATGCCTGAATATTTGAATGAGAGAGGCCTGGCTCACTCAAATTAGTGTCCAGTGTATTGGCATTTCTGCTAATATGTCAGTATCTGTATGTCTGTATTAATGCATCCTAAATATTTGTAACTCTTCCAGGGTAGTAAGGATTTTCTCCCTGGCTCTGTCTATTATCTGCCTCAGCCCAAGTACAGATGAATACTGGTTTAGCAGCAGGCCTTTCTCCTGTGACCTGGGAAGACAACAGTTGCGTGCACAGCATATCACCGCTGATGCCAGCTGTATTGCCTTCTGGCAAGGAAAGAATTGAAACAATGCCAAGTAATTTTAACTTTTAATGACACAAGTCTGTGGCCTATGAGTTGAATGCGGGGCTCAGAGTTAGAGAGAGATTCTGCCCTAGGGACTCCGTCCTACTTGCTCAAACACACATTTTGGTTTCTTACTTTAGAAGTTGTATATATGCGGAAGAGTGTTAATAAGGCCCTTGTTGCACATGGCATCTTGAAATGTCTATTGAATTCCAATAAATAATAGTAAATGGAGGTTACCCATTCAGAACAATCCATACATAGCCAAAAAGGGTTAGATGAATCTTCACTACCAGAAATGGAAGCTCATGTTTAGGAAAAGACAAGCAAAATCTTTTTTTACAGGCTGAAACAAGTTATATTTTGTCTGTATTTGTGATACACACAGTATTACAGTCTTGTCTATCCCCATTTTGATTTTTGCCTTAATATTTAGCCAGGGAAATCTGCTTATCCAGAATATTACACTAAGAGTGAAACTCTGGAAATCTGCTGTGCATCTTGGCTTTACAAATACTGCTTGCCTCTAGCTGGGTAACTTGGGCTAGTCTTTCACTTCCCGTTCAGTTATTTGCCATAACATTAATATCAGATAGAATTAAAGTCTGAATACTAAAAAATAAGCCTCCTAGTGCAGGTCTTGATTCTTTATTTTATTAAAACTGGAACATGGGAAATATTATGATGAATGGTTTGTATACAATTTTGGACACACAATCATCTGTACAATTTTGAGCAATAACTGAATCACTGGACTAAATGAATACCGAGGTGCTTACGTGACCTTTAAGGCAGAGGCAGAAGTGTCACAGCATAACAGGTACACACTCTCCTGGGATGTGGGAGTCTTAGTTCACATTCTCTTTTGCCTCAATCAGCAGGATTGAATCCAAGGTGCCACACATTATTAGTGTCTGCCTTAAGTGGTACATGAAGAATTCTGGAACAAAACTTACTAAATATCTCAGGGCAAGGCAGTCGCACAGGTACGGGTCAAGCAGATGTTAGAAGAATAATTGCAAACTAGTTTTTCAATCCTCATAGAAGTGTTCCACTGACTACTGAGTTATTTCTTCAGTCTCAGTTCCTTTGAGTATATAATGCATCAATAGGAGAAACTGAAATTAGTTAATTGCAGAATACTGTAACTTAACGTTCATAGGGTTACTCTTCTAAGAAGCTGGGAAACTATTGCAAGGAAAGTTATTTACTTCTGTAGCAAGTTGGAGGATTTTGTTTCTTTGCTTTCCATGTTAGTGCTTAACTTGACTGTTGCAGGATCATTCCATCTTTCTCTGATTTTATAAATCTAGTCTTTTACTTGTATTAAAAATATTCCCAAATGTGTTTCTTTTTTACTTGAGTCTTTCTTTTTTGAGAAGAAAAAAAAAATCAATTTGGAATTCAAGCAAATCTTAATTAAAAAAATCTGTTTAAGTCACTTTCTTAAGAAAATGAATGCCTTCACATAATTGAACGCATGCAAATTAGTGTGCATCAGTGCATACATTTAACCACATGTCACTGGTAAAGTGAAATAGATTTGCTATAGTGTAACTCCAAAAACTTTGTTTGCATTCGCTAGGGATTTTGCCTATGAGTAACATATGTGTTAGTCCTAAATAGAACAAATATTGCAGTCTGTTAATGAGTGAGAAATAAGGAATGTCATTGCTGCTGTTCATCCATGTGAAATATGGGGGAATCTGACAAAGATAAAAATGTAACATCTCACCATTTTTGCTGTATGCCTTTCAGTTCAAGAATTTTAAACCTTGCTGCTGTACTCGGAAAAAAGCAAAGTCTTGCCACAGGTAGTTGCCCTTGCTGTATCTGTTTTTCTCCATGTGGGGACCCAGGTGACAAGAATATTCTCTGTTGTAGCACCTTTTGGTAGCTCTAAATTCAATAAAAATGCAAGGAGCACCTAGAATCTATCATCTTTAATCTTATAAATGGTATCTCCATATAAAAAAAGAGAAAGCAATAGTTAACCTATGAGCCATTGCAGATTTCTACAAAAAAAAAGGAATTTGGGGCAAACAAAGATTTTCGAAAGACTTCTGTGAAAATTTTGTGTTGTAGAAAATACCTTTAATGGGCTAGGATATGTAGAGTGACATGGCATGAAAGTAATTGCAAGAAATTCTGATAGACTTATTGGCTGCTATTTCATACAACTGTTTTTCCCATTTTAAATTTGGTCATTGATTTCATATTTGCTTTTGAAATCATTATTCTATATCTGACCTATAAACTGTAATATGCAATGTGTCTAGATGCTTGTGGAATTGCACTTCAAAATATTAGGATCTTTTTTGTTTGACAGAGAAAATGTTCCTCTGTAATGTACTGAATTATTCTAATGACTTCTGAACATCTCTTCACTTTCCTTCTTTCTGCCTTTCTCTTTTCTTGGCCATGAACCAAGTTCATTTCTGATGTCACACTGTTAAGTCAATGGAGTTATTTAGCATGCTGGGCCCAATTAGTCCCTGATATGCTTAGATCCAGCTGGTATCAAGCTCTTCATTGGTTTCTTGTGATGTCTTTGTTAAGCTAATTGCTTGGCTTGACCACCTGTGAGAAGGACGAATTGCACTCACATATATGTTAGAATGGCACTTTAGTACTGATTGAATTTGTTCGTGGTCTGGTGGTTGATGTGTTCGTGACTGCTGTCCTGAGAACTGACGAGTAAAAATATTTCTTGAGAATAAGTGCTAAAGTTGACTGAAATAGCACAACAGGTCGGGCCAGAAATGCTTACTCTTAGGAAATCAAGGTCAGGTTTGTATAGGTAGATTGTCGCTGGAATGGACATTTCTGAATGTTATCAGGAAGCCAGACCTTCCAGGGGAGAAAAAGCAGTCCATCCTTTCAGATTATGTCAATTCACCAAGTCAGTTCTCACCACAATATTGAAGCCTTAGGGACTCCAAGAGAAGATTTCTCACAGATTTGCAGTTGCAATATAAGAGGTTTCTTCCTCCAGCTATCTCCTCTGTCCTCTTCCAGAGATCACCAGATTTTCAGAGCAAAGTCAATAGAGAATACTAGAACATCAGTATTCAAGGATGGCTTGGGAAAGGGAAAACTGTGGATGTTAACTCAGCAAGTCCGTGCCGTAGAGGGGGTATAATTGCAATTGTTTTCAGTATGGCCAAGTCTATTAGTGGAATTTTTTTTTATGAGCCACAGTTTCAATCAGCTAAAAAGAACAAAACAAACATTTAGCCAATTGCTTCTTTATCTCTCATCATGGTTATTTGGCCTTTCTGAGAGCAGTTTCAGGAGGACTTGTTGAGACTGGGTGGGGAGGGAGTTTCAGATGCGATTCTTGAGGTGAACTGAAAGTGAATTTCCTCTCCTGTCACAGGGGAATGCTCAGGAGAGTTTCTTTTTGTACAGTTTCACTCCACTAACTCTCTTGAAAACTATGCTGCAGACCTGGCTTACTTTGTGCTTAATCGATGTCAGCAGAAAGCCGTGTCTCCTGCCAGCTTTTAGAGTGATGGATGTACTACAAGAGGATGAGTTGATATGAGGGAGTAGGAGGGAGATGCTGTTGTACCTGAGGCAGGGATAATAACAATAAGAGTGGGATCCATACCTATATCACCACCTAGAGTCTTTCTGCACTCCAGCATCTCTTTTACAGTAAAGCACTGTGATTAGGGTTGAGATTCTTCCCCCCCCCCTTTTTTTGTTTTACAGTTAATTTTAGGCAGAAGGGTGGGCATTTTGCATGCCATCATGTTCAGCAATAAAAGCTGGAGGAAGAAGGAAGGAGGGGATGTTCAGAGTTATGGCGTTTGTCTTCCCAAGTAACTGTACCTGGAGCACTGCTTTCCTGGAGACGGCTGAACACCTGCCTGTGAATGGGAAGTAGTGAATGAATTACAGAATCACACAGAATCACAGAATTGTTCAGGTTGGAAGGGACCTTAAAGATCATCTAGTTCCAACACCCCTGCCATGGGCAGGGACACCTCCCACTAGACGGGGTTGCTCAAAGCCCCATCCAGCCCGGTCTTAAACACCTCCAGGGATGGGGCATCGACAGCGTCTCTGGGCAACCTGTTCCCGTGTCTCACCACCCTCACAGTAAAGAATTCCTTCCTAATATCTAATCTAAATCTGCCCTCTTTCAGTTTAAAACCGTTACCCCTCATGCTATCGCTCCACTCCGTGATCAAGAGTCCCTCCCCGTCTTTCCTGTAGGCCCCTTTTAGGTACTGGAAGGCTGCTAGAAGGTCTCCCCGGAACCTTCTCTTCTCCAGGCTGAACAACCCCAACTCTCTCAG
>VWZL01001669.1:342454-559530 GCA_013396915.1 Stercorarius parasiticus
CCCCCCCAACCCAGCTGTATTATGTAATGCTTCAAATCTGGGTAAAAGGACAGGCAGTAATATCAGAGCAAAGTTATGCTAAAAAAATAAATCTTTTTTTTCAAGGAGGATTCCTGACATATGAATTACTGGAGTTTTTTATTGCAGGACTGGGTGCTCCCATGCAGTTATCAGTAGATGATAACATTTTCATGGATACACTGCACATAAAAGAATGGGACAAGGATGAACGCCAACCATTTCCAAAACATCATTTCAGTTAACAAAAACATTTTGTATGTAGTTTTCACAACAGTAAAGTGTTTGTTTTTTCAGTGTTCTTTAGACATGCTCCAGCTATGAACATTGCCATGAAGACAGTGATTGCAAATGAGAAAGAGCCAAACTTGGGGAAGGGTGTTTGTGTTCAGCCATAGGATTCATCATAGTACATACATGTTGGAGACAGGCATACAGGAGATTATTACCATTCTGTGTCTCAAGATCAAAACTTGTTTTTACTTTAGTACTATAATTTAGTCTCAGGGACTTTATATGTATATATGCACATGGGAACAATACAGGGCAAGAGAGAGAGCACAACCGACTCTTTTTGACAGCTAATGATTGCACAGAAGCTGACTGAGAATAGTTTCTGTCTAAGCAGTCAGCAGCTTCTTAAAACAGCAGAGTTAACATATCTGTGCTCAGCTAGGATAGCTTCTGTTTGAAGCTGAAAGTGGAACGTAACATAATCCATTATGAATGGATGTTTGAGAAAAGAGTTGTTCTCAGCATGGATATACTTTGTACTAAGTCTCATAAGATTGTATGAGGCTACTACATTCAGAAGTACGACTGATGCTGCAGAAGACAGTCATTGAATCTGTGGCAGCGTAACAGAAGTATTAACTGAAATGCATCACATTAACCTTGTTGTTTTGAAGGGCATAAAAGGTAAGGTCAAATAGCACAAAATGACAAGTGAGAAGAAATCAGAAATGGACCAATGGAATGAAAACAACTTCAGTTTACAATGAAATGCTCTTTATAAAAGAAAAATGAAAGAGACAATAGGCAGACCTGCCAGTCTTTTGACTAAGCCTTTATTCTTGAAAGCCATACTCTGTACAGAGGGGAGATGCAGACCTCTCCCACAATGGGGTATAGGACCTACAGGTGTGCACTGTTCCTGCTGAAACAATACTTCAGCAGGTAAATGGTTATACTCCCCCTTATAGTGCAAGTCTTTAAATAAACTGTACAAAGAGTTTGTTTTCTTAAGAAAAGAAGACTCTGAGGAAAATAAATGGGGAGAAGAAAAGTTAATTACATCAAAATTTAAGTTCATAGACATATTGCTAACTCATCTGCAATTGCAAGCAAGAGGGAAAGCAATGGTAGAAATACCATTCTCTTTTCTGCCACATATGACAGAATCACAGAATGACAGGGTTGGAAGGGACCTCTGGAGATCATCCAGTCCAACCCCCTGCCAGGGCAGGGTCACCTAGAGCAGGTTGCATAGGAACGTGTCCAGGTGGGTTTTGAATGTCTCCAGAGATGGAGACTCCACCACCTCTCTGGGCAGCCTGTGCCACTGCTCTGCCACCCTCAAAGGAAAGAAATTCCTCCTCATGCTGAGATGGAACTTCCGATGCTCAAGTTTGTGCCCGTTACCTCTTGTCCTGTCACTGGGCACCACTGGAAAAATTTATCCTTAAATTTTACTTTATTTGCTTTACTTTCTCCTCAGTCCTGATCTTGGTTTGGGGGTGGGGCGGGAAGGGGATTGGTGTTGTCAGTAGTGAATGTATTTGATCTAAATCAAGATAATATAACAGGGAAAATAGCCTAAGGCTGCCAGTTTATTGAACAATGAGACGGAGGAAACATTATGGGTTGACTAGAGATGATCATCCTGTTAACCGGGAGCTTGGCTGCATTTTTGAAGATCTACAGCCTTGCCTCAAGAGGCAATGGAGTTGGTGTTGCTTAGAACTTACTTGTATCCTCATAAGACTTAGCTATGTGCATTATCACCCTGATAATGACTAATCAGGATAGAAGAACAACTACAAGGGTCTAGTGCTATTTATTTAAAGGGGTTTTCAACTATCCTTCCTGCTTTTATACACAAATAAGTTTACTTTTGAAAGAATGAGGCAGTGATTTGAGAATGCAATGCATATTTACTCTGAAGCAAGAGTATTGTCTAGAACATTTTAAAATTAACACGTTTATGGTAAGTCAGGGGATCTGTTCCAAAAGATCAATAAGTCATTTGCAACAGACAGGTTGACTAATCTAGTTTTGTGTGCTTAGTGTTGTGTTGGCTGACAGCAGGTGTTTAGCCTATTTAGCTAGGCAGGATATAAATAGGTGTTACATCACACATAAAAGCTTTTTATACTGAAAGAACTTTAGTGCAGAGGAAAAAAATGTAAGAATTGCATATGTGATCTTCCTTGAACTATACGCACTAGTGCTCTCCATGCTGAAGCACAGTAGTCAAACTCTTCCCTCCTACCTTTTTATCTATCTCTAAATCCTGTTGTCGTACAGGTATCTGCAGTTTAATGAGCGACTGTAAGGGGTACTGCTTGCAGAGAAGAGTTAAGGCTGCAGGCATGAAAAGCAAGCCTTACATAAAAATATTGATTTATCTTCTAGGTAAATTCTAGGTGTACTGAACCAGTCATGAACCACTCACTTTTACATAAGCTAAGAACAACAACAAACAACAATTTATATTTAGCCCTTCTGACTAGTCTTGATATTATACAGAGAAGGGGCATGATTAAAATTTTACATTATCAAGTCCAAAATGCTGTTGAAGTTATCTAGCCGCCTTTTTCCTTCTCCTCCAAAGATTTGTCAGAAGGAGTGAAGGATCCTAAATGCTTTCTAAAGGGAATATTATGAATTAGACAGTCCAGTAGGACATCCAGACACTGCTTTGCTCTATTCTCTCTCTACTCTGGCAGAAATCATTGCTAGAAAGATTCTGGAAGGATGTGGCAGCAGAGAAGGAGGCATGGACATCTTCAGTGTGTTGTTTGATCTGATACACCTGTTCTTGGATGTCAGCTGGGGAACTATGGGTGCCAGACACCAGGCCAAGACAGATGTCCTTCAAGAACTGGAAAATACTACAAACTGCTGCCAGAGCACAAGACTATAAACTGTAAAGAGAGTCAGAAAATCGGAAACACATTACCTAATGTTATGTGCAGCAGAATCATGATATGAGTTCAGTGATGCTCATCCATTAGGACTTTTGTACTGCTTGGTGATATACCTCTGGCTGGGCAGATTCCAGGTCTTTGTTTCTTCCAGGCTGCTCCCTACTCCATTCCAGCCGGAGTGGCTTTTGCTTCTCCTTGCTATCTTGAAAGTTCTTGTCTACTTCCTTTGATCAGTCCAGCTAGCGTTTGGGGAGGCAAATAGGAGGTGTTGCATCCGTTCTCTGAGATCAGAAGGTACAGAAAACAACATCCTTACTACTAATCAGCTTGTAAGAAGTGTGTTGACACTATCAACATGTGCCTGATGATGGACAAATTCCTGAAAGTACCATTTACATTTTTGCTCTTTGATGAACACCTCCCAATAGAAGAACATTTAAGTATCACGTGTATGTATAAACTACAGATTTACAGCCTAGTGTGAATGTGTTCAAATTACAGGTGAGCTAGTGTATGTACAGAAATGTCTACATTTGCATATCCTGCTTGGTTTGAAAATTATATGTGTCATACGCAAGTGTTGGAATTTCCCGCTAAAGTTAGCAGGTTTTATTTAAGAGTTTAGAGCAAAACTCTGCCAAAGCAGTGTCTGTTATGTCAAAGGCATTGTCTTCAGTTTACTGCTGATGAATTTCTTTAATTGATCAAAATGGATTTATTTTTCGGGGTAAGCAGAAATTACATCTTATGTCAAATTTGCGAAACCCTTCATTAGCAAGCAAAGAGTGAATGTCAGCCACTCCACTATCCAAATACAATGCACATACAGGCTGAACAGGGAACTCCTGAAATTAGTACCTGTCGTAGTTAAGATTGAACAAAGAGGCTTGAACATTGAGAGTATTTGAAAACCTTACAAAGTTTCCTGCCAGGGGAATTGCTTGCTGAATCTGGGAGATTTTCCTCATGCTCTGCCCAACTTGTTTCATTTTCACCGTGGAGCTCTGGTGGGCTCCCTCATGGAGTTTGGTTGAAATTAGAGTCCATACATATGTATTAACTTTCTTGTATTTTTTTTCCCCTGCTCTGTGGAAGCAGCTTCAAACCCCTCCAGAGTTTTTGTAAACTTGGCTGAAAGAAGTACCAGGAGTTATTCTAGCTAAGGCAAAGGTACAGGCAGCTGCTGGATGACTGGATGCCCTCCTGGAAGAGATCAAGAACAAGTTAATGCATGCCAGCCTCTTCTGTGTAACTGGTTTTAATCCAGCATCCTATGGGTATTGTGCTATGAGCACTCGTGCAGCCACAACAGGTGCCATAACAAGCAATTTTTTGGATTTGTGATTTGGATTTATACTCATTAGTCAGTGAACTCTGATACAGCAAAAAGATTACATCTAATCATAGAATCATAGATTAATAGAATGGTTTGGGTTGGACCTTAAAGATCATCTTGTTCTAACCGCCCTACCATGGGCAGGGACACCTCCCACTAGACTAGGTAATCTTCAGTGAAGGCCTATGCTTTAATCCAGCAGTGAAGAACACTAGTTTATAGGTCAAATCCTCAGAAAATGTATAGCATGTGATTTCAGAGGAAGACAGCTATTGCAGATGTAGGCATGCCACATAACATCTCTGCTCTTCAAAGAAAATGTGAGATGGTCAGATAAAGCAGTCATAAAGCACTACCATGTATGCTTAAGGGAGCATAGTTCTGAAGAGTCCTGAACACAAAGCTGTCTGAACATATGTGGCACCACCTGTTGCAGTGACTAGTTAAGGATAATTCATTAACTCACCCTTTGCAGTTATAAATTCATATAATAAGTCAGAGGGGTTTTTTTCACCAGTTTTACTAATTGCTTACGTTTCATTTGTACTGAGGATGAGGACTTAGGCATCCTTCTATCCTGAACAGCTGAGGTGAGATAAGTCCAAGTTTAAATTGCTCAATAAGTGATTCCACTTCATTTGATCAAATGGAAGCCACATTCTAACTTGAACATTTAGCATGTTTAGCAGCAGCACCTTCACATTTCTGAAACTCTGCTTAACTTTGACAAGCTTCTAGCCCTTCCCTTGGATATTTGCTTGTAAAGTCAACCACTTGACCAAGGAGGGAGAAGTGGAGTTTTGGTTCTGCTTTATTCATGTGAAGACTTTCATGTGAAGATTCAGTCTCATACACACCACGAAGAGCACTACTGGTGTAGATGTTGCCGGTAGACAGCATAATCCAATATCAAATACCTCTTAGATCCAGTTAGCATCAAAATATTTATTCCAGGAACTCAGTCATATTTCCTCTTTTCAGAAGAGTTAATACAAAATAACCACTCAGATCCTCATCACTTATTGGCATTCTTATGATGTTACCAGCAGGGTGTAAAAAACTGACAGCAGTTTTCTGGCCTATGCTTGCCTCTCGAGCTGCATCATTGTTAAGAGTTCTTACTGATTTGGTCATCTTTGCTGGTTCTCAACAGTCTTTCCAACTCCTTCCATCACTTCAGTTACAGAAACCCTTGCTGCCACTGCTGCAGAATCTATGAACTCCTCTGCATCAAAGAGCATTTAGGAAGACAAGAAAGTGTAATATTAATATACTTAATCGGTCAGAATGATTCACAGTTCCATACTGTTTCTGGGTCCATTTCAGCTTGTTCTCTGGAAGATATTTCAGAAGTGCGTAAATTACTTCTACCCATCAGCTTTCCTTCAGTGCCTGGTGTACAAAGAATGTATACCATTAATTTTGTGTTAAAATGCACTGCAAGTGATCAATCCATGAAGCACTAATGTTACCCCAAGGTAGTATATTTGGGCAAGGAAAGATGCCCAGACTTGATGGAAGAACTGAAGTTGAAACCTACAAGATTTTAAACATTTGTGTGTCCTTATATGTCACCTGCTTCTTATTAGTGCAGGCTATTCAGAACAAAGACTGTTTTCTTAACTTTGAGTTTCATTGAACTGAAGTTTCAGGTGGGATGCTTCTTCATTGCTGGGTCTTGCTAGCAGTAGGTCAATCATGCTGCTTATTGCTCTCTAGAAAGACCAGCCATGACACCATACACCCAAGAGATTCAGTGTCAGAACAAGATTCATGGAGTACTTGATGAGAAATCTATGAATTGTATTAAGAGTCACCCTACTTCCTCTGGTAACTACTCCTGTCTGTTCTCAGTCTGATTGTCTTCAGTGTGCCTCAATCTGCAGCCTAAAGGTATGCAGTAGATTAATCAAAGCTTAAACTTGCAAGGAGAAACATACAATTTGTTTTCCTTTTGATAGCCCTGACACTTGTTTGTAGCATGCTGCACAAAAAAGAGGGGGTTTTGTACTCTGATTTCCACTGTTCTCTACCCAGAACTGAATCCATCTCAAGACTAACTTCTCTCTTGTAAGAAGTTCATTACAAATTAAGTCAGGCCTTATGGATGCTTAGTTCTGTCAGGCTTAAGAGAATTTATGTTGCCAGGTAGAGATATCAGTCAACTGCTGTAGGTTTCTCCAGAAACTTATCGATAACAAGGAGGGGAGGGCAAGGTTACCTTCTATGATGTTACTGATCAAAGATATGTTGTATCTTTTAACAAGTGTGTCAAAAGATACTGATGCAGCAGATCACTGGTATATTCACCTGTCTTAATCAGTAATGTCCACTTTATAAAAATTTTTGTCCTGCTCAGTAGAGAACATGGTGAAGTTAGGGAAGAGGTATCAAGAGAAATGTTTCTAAACTTGATGCCATTGAAAGTGATCATATTATAAATCTGTTTGTCTTCTCTTTATTTCAATCCCTTCAAAGTCATTGAAGGACAGTGCAAGTGTGCCAGTAAATGCCACTCAGTATTCTTACAAGGTCCTTGGTAAAGGAGCAGTACCTGCAATGTCTATGACAGAACATTTGAAGCTGCATCTTCAGAGTATCCTGTTTCCAGAAGGAATTCATCACTTGCAGATGGTGGTAAGGAATGAACGTGACACACAGCAACTGGCTCTACTAGTTGTAGTTTAAGGTATGATGAGACTGAAGTGGCACATGTCCTTTGTGTGCCCTGAATTGCTAGATCTCAATAACAGCTACCCTGGAGATGGAGGTTTTTGACAGATCCAGTTAGAGGTATCCTTTTGTCAAAGGAAGATCACAGCTACTTTATTGTATGTGGGACACAACTGCACTGGTCAAACAATATCAATATAAAAAAAAGACAAGGATGAAGAAGCAAGTGTCAAGAACAATTCCCACTTCTATCTGTCCCAGTTAAGGTTAAACACTACACTTACAGCTCTTACCAAGAACGTTTCTTGCTATCCTAATATTATTTACTGATGTTCTTCTTCTATATGTACACTCGCCACCTTCTAGCTGTTCCTGAGATTTAATTCCCCTAAGACATTCTCATCCTGAGACAAAAAGTTACAAGTTTAACTGAAGTGTTCTGTAGCTACTATCTCATACCTGGATCCCTCATGTTTTATTTTGCCAACCAGATCAGTTAAGAACTACGAGGCTCTAAGTGCCTCAGTTTGCGCATACAGAAGTCTTTATGGCTCAGATATTATAGGTAATGACGGGTCTTATATATCTTTACGACACAGCAGTCATAAAACTAAAAGTTATCACAGTATTTGAGATGAGCTTTTAATTGTGCTCGTAACTCACTGAAAATTCCTCAGTGGCTAGCCAGCATATTTCTCAGGTCAAACATAAAATTTGTGTTTGTTGGCTGAGAGAACAGAGATAGTTTAGGATTAAGTTTTTTCTAACTAGATTTAAAAGAAAGGAAAGCTGAAAGGGTTTAATCACAGTTTTATGAAGAGGTTTACTCATCTGTACATACAGCATCCCATTACATAGCACTGAAGTCCTATAGATCTCTCTAGCTTCTTTGCTTTTCTGTTACTTTCATATTATCTTTGGAGAATAGAGGAAAGACCACACCATACTGTTGGCAGGTCAGAACAAATTTATGTCCTATAATTCAAGCTGAGAATATTGCTATTCAAAGGCTTTTTTTTGTCTTATAGCAGTTACACCCCTTACTGTGTTGCCAATCCTTGTTTAAATAGTATCCTTCCAAGATCTTTAATTTTAAGCAGACCTAAGTTCTTTCACCTCCCCAGAATACTTAGGTATTCATACAACTGTATGCAAACCCATCTGTAACATAGCCAGGAGAGTTTGTAATTAACTAAACCCAAATTATCCCCCTTTTCTCTTAATGGCTTCTTAAAGAATGATTTTCTGATAAGTGAGAGAACTTAGTCTGTCTGAGAAGCTGTTGAAAACAAACTTCAGGGAGAGACAGATGTTTGTAAAGCCTAAATTTTCCTTCTGCCAGACTATAGAGGTGTTACATTGTTTTGCCTTTTCAGCTTGCTAGTACAGTGATTTAGTTTTTACAGCTTCTCATTTAGTGTGGAACTGAAGGACATTTCCAGGACAACTGAATCTGACATTATCGCCATCATTTTCCCAAAGGCATTCATGTGCATGCCATTAACAGATGGTAATTTGAGATTGAAGTACCTGAGTAACCTAGCTGATCTTGGAAAAAGAAAGGGAAGTGGGAGGACAGAATGATTTCTGGTCATCTGCATCCCAGGTCTCATCCTGTGAACCACATCAGCTTTACATGTAGCCTTTGCCAAGAGAACTTACCTAGTGTTTATGCTGTAAGTGACCTTCTGGATTTTAGGAACACACAGAGGGCACCTCTTTTTGACTACTTAGAAAGAAAGAGCAGATGAAGTTATTCACACTTTTGAGTCCTCCCAAAGAAGACAGATTTCCTGAGGTTTCATTATTTGTGATTACTAATAAGGGCTACTTAGATTAATCAAAGTGAGAGTCAGTTGCCTCATAGACCACTTACCCAGAATGTTTTGAATGTTAAGTTTAAACACAAATCCATTAAAAAAGAGAAATTAGTTTGACTAGCCTGAGATCACCCGTAAGTTCTGTACCAGCCTTTAACATGAGACAAACTATTTGTTAGAAAGGTGGCTATTAGAAGTGGTCCTTATAGGGTGGGAGATCACTGTAGGAGCTGCCACTTCCTGAAAAGCACACAGAAACTATGGAGAACACTCAATAAGCATGAAATCAAGTGCTTTGGGTTCAGAAAGTTGTTGTGTTAAAATTCTCAACAACTCAGCTTGAACTTTTTTCATAAATTTTTAAGAATTTTTTCCTGTGGTGAGTACTTAAAATCTCATACTATACAAGCCTAACTGAAAACAAACAAAAAAGGATTATAATATATTAGCATGTAGAAACATGCATGGAACAGGACAGTGGGAAAGAACTTCAACCAGCTGATGACCACAATTGCACACATTTACCACTAGGAAGAATTAGTATTTTTACAAGCACGTTTAGTTTCTTCTTTCAGCCCTTTTCTGTTTTCCCATACTCTAATTTGATTTTCCTTCACATAGCCTACACTGTGGAAAGTAGATCTGTTCATCTTATATATCAGACTGATGAACTCCTCACAGGGAATAGCAACCAAGACAGGAAGGACACAAAAAACCAGAAAGTACCAGATGGTTGCAAAATACATTATATATTACCATTGTTCTTGTTTCTTTCTGAAACAGTGGGTTTTATTTGTGTGTAGCTGCATCTGTTTGAGTATCTCCTTTCCTTTCTGATATGCTCTTTCCTTTTCTCTGTATCGCAGAAAAATTGATGTTGGAAGGCAGCTCTGCAGATCATCTAGTCAACCCCTCTGACTCAAAGCAGAAGCAGGAAGAGCAGATTGCTCAGGTTGTATCGGGTCGTGTTTTGAACATCTCCAAGGACAGAAACTCTAAAACCTCTCTGGACAACCTCTTACAGTGTTGACCACTCTCCCTGTAAAAAAGGTATGGATATTTTTCACATTTAAACCCAGAATTTTCTGTATTTCAATTTGTGCCTAAGATGGAAAAACAAAGCAGAAATGAGTATATTCTAAATGCAAGAATTAGAAACCTTTGTGTTAAATTAAAAAAAAAAAAGCCATGAAACTTTTCTTCACCTAAGTTTGATTGGTTTGCCGTTTCTTAGGCATATAAAAGAGTTATTTAGGAGGCAGGCATTCCACCTTTAACAGGTAGTTAGAAGCAGCTGGTTGAATAAAAAATGTTCTGGTGGACATTCAGGAATTTGAATTAGAGGTATGACTTATGCATGGAGGAAGCACAACCTTTGAGATGAGAAAAGATTTACCTCTATCTGCCTTGTATTTTGGGGGATGGTTTTATTTTTATTTGCTTTGTTGAAGAAGAAACCACAATTTAGTTCATGTTTTCTCTTGTCAGCTCTTAGGTTTTTATATTGAGTTTCTCTGTTTCCCATATTACTTGCTTGTCCCCTTTTTCTTCAGCATGGGAAGTAGTTTTTTGTTTAATTTTTTTTTACTAGGATTATGTATTTGTTTTTTTCTTTTCCTTCTTTTTTTTTTTTTTTTTTTTTCCTTCCCTCTCACGGGTCTCTGCAGAAGTTTTGGTAATGTATATTTGAAACGTAGCTTTCATCAGGTAATAAAGCGCAAGAGTTTGAGCTGTTCGTGGGAAGAAAATGTTTGGTTTTGTTTTTCTCAGTATACAGGAGTAGGAATGGAGTACCATTCTACCCTCCTTTGTCTAGAAAATGGAAGATGCATAGGCTAGTGTCCTCCTGCATCTTTGTGGGAATTGAAATTAGCTAGATAGGTTTGATAGAAGATTGTTTTTGGCAGCTGGTGTGCCTGCAGAAAACCACTGCTCAACCTCTTCAGTCCTCCCAGTCTGTAGGAAAAAAAGAGAGTATTAACAGTTTTAAGAACAAGTAGTGATATTAAGGAAAGCTGGCTTCCCAAAGATGTGTGCACCTCTATGAGGTCTCTGTAGTGTTTGATGAGAGGTGTCTCATCGTCTCCTCCTGCTTCCCCCATTAGAGGAGTTAGTAGGGTTCTCACCTCTGCTCACTGCCCGTTGTAGAAAAACGGTAAAAATGCAGTATCTTTGAGACCTCTGTCTTTCTGTTGGATAAGTTACAAGGGATGTTGGAGAGAGTCGCCTGGATGGATCTGCATAGGCACATGCGTGTAGTTTGTCGGCCTAGTGCCTTTTCACACTAGAATTTTTCCTAGGATACTGTTTTTCACTGTGTAAATTGTCCTTCCTTAGGGTAAACACTGTAAGAATCTATCCTTATTTTTAAAAATACTTATTTTAAGGGTAAAAACTGATTACAAGCAATCTCAAATGTTTGTGCTAAATAATATCTGTCAGATTTCCAAAAAGAATTGAAGGAAGAATATCTTTAGGTGAGGTAGGGAATTGAAGAAACCTGTTGTACTCCCTTACCTTTAACAATAGCTTTAGAATAATAGAATCATAAAATGTTTTGGGTTGGAAGGGACCTTTAAAGGTCATCTAGTCCAACCCCCTTTAGTTAGTGTCCTGACTGGAGTATTTGCATCTGATAGAGGACATTTCAGATAGACAGATTTTGCCTAATATACACAAATCTCAGTTATTGAAATTACTGTTCTATTATGAAAAATTTCAGCAAGCAGCTTTTAGGGTCTTCTTAAATTTCTTTTGAAATTGCGTAACTCTGGCCTTCTTTCCATCATTTGATTTTTACTGGTGTTGTGTTATTGGGAAATGTGTCTGTATACAGCCATGAATTCTGCCTGATGAAGGCAACTCTCTGAGTATGTGTGTCAGAATACAACATCCATTTTTAATGTGAAGTTTTAGTTTTCTTTAACTTGCATATAGGACTGAATTTTCAAAGGAATAGAATATCCAGCTCACAGTAAAATTTGATGTCTTCCGGTCACAGGGAAAATGCTGTGGATAAATACTTGCCTACTCTGTAGCATATGTGTCTGGTGACAAGTAAGTTGTAGTTTCCTTAAGAAACTGATTAAGGTCATACTAAAAAATAAGGAAGTTATGGAAAAGAACTTTGCCCAGATATTTTCAGGACAGAGAGAGCAAGAATAGGAGAAAAAACCCAAAAATCTTCTTCCCAGGAAGAGGGGAGGGGTAACACTTTAGTTCCTTATTTGGGAGCAAAAGCCAAAGGCATGTTGGCATAAGGAGTTGAAGTGTTACTTGTCAGCTAGGAGGGCTCTCAGCAGGTAAGGTAAGGCCTTTGACACCATCCCCTACAGCATTCTCCTGGAGAAGCTGACGAATCATGGCATAGACAAGTGTACTCTCCACTGGGTTAAAAACTGGCTGGATGGCTGTGCCCAGAGAGTTGTGATTAATGGGGTGAAATCCTCTTGGCGGCCGGTCACCAGCGGTGTCCCTCAGGGCTCTGTTTTGGGGCCAGTTTTATTCAATATCTTTATCAATGATCTGGATGAGGGGATTGAGTGCACCCTCAGTAAGTTTGCAGACGACACCAAACTAGGTGGGAGTGTTGATCTGCTTGAGGGTAGGAAGGCTCCACAGAGGGACCTGGACAGGCTGGATCGATGGGCCAAGGCCAGCTGTATGAGGTTTAATAAGGCCAAGTGCCGGGTTCTGCATTTCGGTCACAACAACCCCAAGCAACGCTACAGGCTTGGGGAAGAGTGGCTAGAAAGCTGCCCGGCAGAAAAGGACCTGGGGGTGCTGGTGGACAACCAGCTTAACATGAGCCAGCAGTGTGCCCAGGTGGCCAAGAAGGCCAACAGCATTCTGGCTTGTATCAGGAATAGCGTGGCCAGCAGGAGTAGGGAAGTGATGGTGCCTCTGTACTCGGCACTGGTGAGGCCTCACCTCGAGTACTGTGTTCAGTTCTGGGCCCCTCTGTACAAGAGGGACATTAAAGTGCTGGAGCGGGTCCAGAGGAGAGCTACCAAGCTGGTGAGGGGTCTGGAGACCAAATTGTATGAGGAGAGGCTGAGGGAACTGGGCACGTTTAGTTTGGAGAAGAGTAGGCTGAGTGGAGACCTCATTGCCCTCTACAACTACCTGAAAGGAGGTTGTGGAGAGGTGGGTGTTGGCCTCTTCTCCCAGGTGAATAATGACAGGACCAGAGGAAATGGTCTGAAGTTGCGGCAGGGGAGGTTTAGATTAGATCTTAGGAAGAATTCCTTTACTGAAAGAGTGGTCACGCACTGGAACAGCCTGCCCAGGGAGGTGGTTGAGTCCCCATCCCTAGAGGTATTTAAGAAACGTGTAGATTTGGCACTTCAGGGCATGCTCTAGTGACAGAGATTGTAGGGGGGTTTTTTGTGTGTGTATGGTTGGACTTGATGATCTCAAAGGTCCTTTCCAACCATGAAGATTCTATGATTCTGTAAAAGAAGACTGCTCAGAATTTGTGTGGAAGATTGCAAATGAGGTGCATGAAATTCTCTCCTGCCCCCTAAATATGTGCTTGCTGAAGTGAATAGCTCTTATTTCTTGGAACACTTGAAAAGTTAGAATGTCAATTAAAAGAACAACTTCAAGGGATTTTTGTGGTAGTGGGGAGTTGGTTACAAGTTCAAGAGTAGTAACTACATTTTGCCTAAGCAGATACAATTTTGTGATATCACATTATAACTTTCAAATGAGAGAATACCTGCAATATCCAAAGATCGCAAATACCTACATTTTATTTGCATAAATGGAGCACTTTTACAGTCCTAGTACTCTTCTTGCATATTAAAAGTGGGATATAATTGTGATCAATAAAAGAATCTGATTCCTATTACGGTTATTTGCCAATATATTTGAGAGCTGTCCCCATGATATATAGACAAAATACCAGCTTTTACTGGAATGCTGTTTATAGTTTAATTGCATTCTAATAAACAGTGTAAGTAACAGTCACTCTGAGAAGGTCAAGATTTTATTTATGAGAGAGCTGATTATTTTTGAAGAAAATAATATTTTTAATTGACATGTTGTTTAGCCAAGACTGTATTCCATGATAAAAAACAGGGCTGGTTTTACTTATTGAAGAGGGGGAAAAAGTAAGAAGCTCAAAACACAGTAAATCATATTGCACCACATAATTGTCGAAGTATTATGCACTGTTTCATTCAGATGAGAGCATCAGTTTCCAGTCACAGAGATTACAGGTGTCAAACTAAGAAAGGGTTCTTACTGGAACATTCAAGTTAAATGATGAAAGTATTAGCAGTTCCCTGACTTGTTCTCCTGCGAGCTGCAGGGGTTTTAAGATTTCAGCTGCACTAGTATGTAAGTGAAAGGATTTCTTCCTAGGCATTAGCATAGACACCCTTAGATGTTACAGTAGCTGGGCAAGCACTGAAAGAACATGAAATAATACATAATGCAGATATTAACTGAGCACCTGGTTGGTTACACAGAAAAATGTTCTTTGCTTCTCCCACTAATCTGCCTTTGTCCTTCTTTCTGAATTACTTCAGGAGTCAGGTGTGTGGCTTTTCTTCCTTGGGCCTAATTCCTAGGTTCTGCGTGATGTGATAGACATGAACTGATTTTGCCTTGCACCTTGTTTTTATTGCAAACAGATGCTGTCTCTAAATTCCAGGCATTCAGCTTCTTAAACTTCTCGTATGCCAGTTCAACCAAGCACTTTTTTTCTTCTGGATTTGTAAATTGTTTGCCAAGAAAACAACACGACCAAAATTATTTTGTGAAGTGCTGTCTGCTTCAGTAAACTGGATGAATGAGAAGTGAAGAATGTGTGTGGAGATGGTAGTACTCAACTGAATGGTTGTGCAAAACCAGGGTTGTTTGATATCTTTGGATGTGCCTGCAAAAGGTCTGTGTTCTAACCAAAAAGCTGGAAGATGGGGTAGGGAGAGTCCATGTTGGTGGATCGTCTTTTTCTCCTGATAGCTTATAACTCAAAGGGTAGGGTACATGGCTAAGACAGAAAAAATACAGAACTGAGAAATCAGTTAATTTCACCCTCTTATTTGTCCACAGACTTGCTCAATTTGATGTAAAAAAATTTAATACCTTCTGAAGCTTTTCCAATCTTTCTATGCTTCTAGAATCTTAGAAAGTATGCAGCTGCAGAAATAGAAATGCTCTGTGCTGGTATTTCCACCAGAAATGATCTGTGGAATTTTCAGATCACTGGAAATATAAAAAAAAAGACATAATTTCAAATGGGAACAACATCATATCCAGAAATAAGAAAGTTCCTGTAGAAGGGTATTTCTGAGATTAAGAAGACTCCTCTCACAGAATTCAGGTGAGACAAAAGTTAAAATGAAAATATATTCAATTGAGATAAAATGAATCCTATATTACTTTGGTTTGATATTTTTTGGATGGGCAGAATATGTTCAGCCACGTTAAATAACAAAATGGTATATTCAGAAAATCTGGACAGATGCATTTCTAGATATATGTCATAAAATGTACAGGGCAGATATGCAGATGATATCATAATGATAATTTCAACAAGTGAGATGCGAATGTGAATAATAATGAAAACTCTTTTACCTTTTCACTCTTGATATTTCCAATCAGGCTTGGCTGTAACTCTAAGCTCTCCTGATGATCCCTTTACCTTTTCCGAATACTTCGGGAAACTTGGCGTTCTGGGCTGTCAAAACCTTTGGAAAATTCTTGGAAAAGCAAAAAGAAGAACACAGTGAATAGAGTCAGTGGCACTAAATGAATAGCATTCAGCTATTCCTTTTGTGATTCTAAAGCTGTAATATTATGGTGTCATAAGTCACAAAAGTACATTAACTTCAGCATTTTCTCCAGGATTGTAATGGAGTGCTGCTCCAGTGAGAACAAATTAATTCATAAAAGTTTTCTTTCCATTTCCCCCTCCCCGTAGCAGTACGTATAGTAGAATGAGGTCTAAGAAGAAGGATCACATTATGTTAGGTGTGTGTAAAGAGTCTGCCTCACAGAGAAATGATGGAGTGTGGTGGTTTCCTGACTGGCTACGCTTTGAACTTTCCAGAAAAATACTGTATGTTTGGATGGAATGTGAATATATCTAGATTT
The DNA here is from genome assembly GCA_013396915.1 of Stercorarius parasiticus. Taxonomy (NCBI): domain Eukaryota; kingdom Metazoa; phylum Chordata; class Aves; order Charadriiformes; family Stercorariidae; genus Stercorarius; species Stercorarius parasiticus. The sequence goes on from VWZL01001669.1 coordinate 358,555, forward strand.
TGGTTTCAGCTGTTGTGTTTTCACCCCCTTGTCTTTACTTTTTCTAGGTACAGCTTCTTCTTACATATGACAACTTGAAAAGTATCATTTAATTAATCACTTGTTGCTTGGATACTGTCAGCCTTCTTTGACCTAGAACTCCACTCCTAAATCAAGCTTACACAAGTTGGATGAAACTCTGAAATAGCTTTAGAGTAAAAATAGCTATATCATTGCAAAGTCATAATTTTTTTCTTTCAAAATTGACTTAAATTTGCCAACCTAATGGAGTTTTTTTCTGCATTTTCCTGTACTAACAGTCCAGTAGCTAGATTACAATGTCAATTATTTTGTTAGAAATAATTTTGACTTTTCTAATAAAGAACCAATGAAATTACTAGTTATTTTATTTTGTGCTCTTAGAGAACACTACAGAAACACAGTGCCTTATGAATAGTGTACACAGCTTCCCCCAAATTAAAATTTGGATAGCAAAGAAAAACTTCTATTTCAAAACCAAGTAGTTTGTAAACATTTGAGAAAGTAATTTCTTCTACTAGAAATAATAATCTACAGTTGAGCAGTTAAATTGTATTTCATTGCATAGACACTGTTAGAGACTGATTTCTCTTTGAGAGAAAAATGCCAAACATTGGAAATGCTTATAAATATAAGCTTAATATATGCTTGTCAATATCATGCAGATAATTACAATATTGAGTACTAGATTTGCATAATGGCAGGTTGAAGGTCAATGGCATTAATGCTTTACATGCAGCAGTAACTGTGTCTTCTTGTGCATCTAGAAAGCAGAAAGAAAATGAGAAATCTAGAAATTAAAGAGCAGGTACTGTGCATGCATCATCTAATTAAATAATCTCCTGATTTCCCTGGTTACGTATTCATTTCTGGATTAATATCTCAAGCACTTACCAGTTTGATTGCTGATCTATCCATAGAAATGGAAGGTGCTGTCTTACTGAAAGAAAAGAAGGTTCCATCAAAAGTAGCAGAATTTTTCATGTCTTCCACATTTTCCCCATTCAACAAGATTTTAAAAAAGAACAGGCCAGGAAAAAGGTAAATTTCTGCCTGTAAAAGCAGGAGCTTGACTAACATACAAGTTAAAGAACGAATGTGAAGATGTTACTTACAGCATCCACTATTGCTCTTAACAGTATATATTTTTAAAAAAGTAAGCTCAGTTAAAAATCTCTGCCATACATAAAGGGTATATTTTGCAGAAGACGTTGCTTTTGGGTTTGGTAAAGTTTATGACACAAACTAGGAACTGCGATATGGGGTACAGTTTTGCTGACAATTATTAGTGGACCTTCAATGCAAATGAGTTCAGTGAACCAGGGCTTTGCCAGGGTCCACTGACTATTGTCTGGCCATTGTCACCATTCCTCAATACGTGCGGGATATCGGGCAATGCCTGAATTCAGGGCATTGCTTGAAGAGGACCTCTGCCAGCCCACTGAATAATTACTACGTAAGTTGGTAAGAAATTTGGTTTCCCTGAAGCATTAGGAGCAAACCACACTCAGGATACTCCATTTGGCAGAAATTCCACCTAAGCAATTATGAAACAATTGTTTATAGACTGAATGTAAAGCCCAGGAATTAATTTCTTTCTTTCAAGGGTTGTTGCTGACTGGCATACAATCAATACGTTGTTGTGAGCAGATTAACACTCCTCAGATGTCCTCCTCATGTTAACTGCCGGTGTCTGCAATCCTTCACTGCACGAACTTGAAGAAAAGCCTTTTCCTTTTATAGCTTTTCTTCCTGGATTTGTGCGTAAGCCATCTAGATCTAGTAAAAAACTGAGACTGGCTTTGATAAGCGTGACTCTAATGATCACCATAAAACAAGTGGTGAGTGATTAATCAACATCTCAGGAGATCTGTGTAGAGGGAGATGAAGTAGATCACAGCAGTCAATTGCAGCAGGGCTTTTTTTTTTTTTTTTTGGTGGCTAACTGTGTATCTCTTCCCCTGAGAACCTATGAGAAGAACAGTGGTTCAGATTTAAAGTCTATTAATCTGTACTACGCAAGATGATAACGGTGAACAAATTATTACTTTCATCCCTCAAAAATTTTTTTTTACTGCGAAGATGGTATGCAGACCATCTTAAATTTGTATTTTAAATATGTTCTTTCCAGTTTCACAAGCCAATGAAGGTATTCTTAGCTAAATATCTGGCTGAATAATTTTGAGGTTTTTGGTAATACTAACTATGCATTTTTTCCTCTTGTTCAGAAGCTGTAATTTTTGTTCTGGAGAGGCCTTACGTTGTCTTCTCTTTTAAAGATCAACAGACAAGATGTTATATCTTTGGCAGACTGTCATTCATGAGCTCAGTATTAATCCAGTTTTTAATAAAGCAACTAGAAAGTCAAATAGCAGTGATAGTGTAATTTCTATTAGCTTGAACTGAGCAGGATTGAGAAGCAATGAAAATTAAGATCATTTTATTTTTAAATTTAGCAGAACCACATAGCTGAACATGTTCCTCCATCTGTGGCCCTCTGCATAAAGTATGCTCATAAATGACAAGTTAATTCACAGATAAAGATAAAGAGTTTACAAGGAAAAAGCCAATTGCTCTTGTCTGAGTCTCTCGCCGTGTCCTGAAAAATTCAGACTAATGAATTTGCACTGTAAATGACTTAAAGTAAACGAATAACATGGTATTTCTCACCCTCGTCTGGTGGAAGAGAAGCAGAATGCAACGTTTCTCTTCTGGGCTTTTTCTACAGAAATATTTTAACTTTTCTGTCTATCGTTCTTGGCTACTTATACTTCCTTTGGAGAAAATGAGGCAGCTTTCACCACATTAGAGATAACAGGGGCTGCTTGAAGGTGTAATTGCTTTTGTTCTTCCTCGTCAGGAACCCGTTTCCCAGTGTAAAGGAGGTACTAGAAGTTTATGTGCTTCCTGTGGTGCAGGAATTGCTCTCATTAATAGCCTTAAGCCAGCTTTACTAAGAGATGCTGACATCTGGTATGCCTCTTGTGATCCAGCTCCATGTCATGGGCTTTTACAGGGCAGGGTTTTTGCTCTGTTTCTGACTAATGACGATTTCAGAATAGACTTGAGAAAAGAACATTTTGAGATGGCAAGATGGCCAGAAATGAGGGCTCAAGGCACCTGAGAGCTCTCCATGTTGTTTTTGCATGAGTCTTTTATGTGCAAGAGCCTATAATGACTTCTTAGGACTGTGATAGATTGACAGAAGTTGGATAAATTGTGGTCAAGTGACATGAAAGCTTTACTGGTTTCTGATGCATGTCTTCACAGTGCTTTAGTTGGAAGCCTTCTTAAATCACTGTTGCATACACTTGGGAATATGCATTATTATTGTTTCAGATCCTACTAACTAGAAGATGTGCTGTCCAAATATGCTGCAATTGTACTGAATAATGTTACCTGAGTCTGAGCTTTTTCCTGTCAGTGTTCTGATATTTGTTGTAAAAATAAAATTAATTTCTACGTGGGCCTCCCCATTGTGTAAAACATAAAAAACTGAAAGGAAAAGGTACTGTTTGCTTAGAAAGAGCACTCTGTTAACATTTAGCTGAGGGGTGATTCTGGTTTTACAAGTTTTAGAAATAAATTTGGATTAGGAGGAATTTAATCAATTTTAAAACTGCTTAAAGCATACATTTGGTGCCACAATTACTTAGCTCATTTTTATACATCATGATATATGAGGCACGACAATCTTTTAGCCTGTTAATTAATGACAAACAGTTCTGACAGCTGTATGATAAACACACATAAAGCTTAGACAGTATACAGCCTGATAGGATTAAACCAGAAGTTATGGGAATAGTAGGCACAAGGTGATGAAAATGAGAATCTATTATTTTAAAAAAAAATTTCTTTCCCTATCCACCATTTTCCTTGATGAATATTTGAAGTTACAGGTTCTGTATTTTTGCTGCCGAATACAAGGAAAATATGAAGCTCAAGTGGTCCAGGCAGCCAGAAGACCCACCAGATAGACCACCTCCACTTTGTGTTTCCAGAATGGGGAGGGACAGCAGCTCCCTCCCACCCAGCAGGAGAAAGAATGCAGTAGCAGTACTGGTGAAATAAACATTTACTAACTTAAGAAAGGTTTGCAAAACAGGATGCAAAATACTAGGGAATAATTGTGACCAGCAGTCAGACATAAATTGCTACCTTTTTGCATCTTTCAGTTACCTTGATGCTGTCTCAGGGGTAAAAGCGGACAGTACTTGGGTGAAAAATTGGTAATTTATTCTGGGTTTTGGTTGGATTTTTAATTTTTTCTTAAATTTTTTTAGTGATCATAGTGCTTGCAGAAAGTGCAGAGGCCATTGTTACTATTGTATTCCCCAAGGTTCAGAAATTCCCTGAGATTGCTTTGGTGTTCAGTGTCCAAGCAGTGAGGGGAGAGGGGAAAGCTCCAGGACTATAAATTTCCTTTGACTAATAGGGAGGAGCACTGTTTTCCATCACTACACAATTTAATGATTTAGTTACTCATTTATCTAGCTTCCCAATTTTGATGCCCAAAGGCAGATTATGTGAATCCACTTTCTGCCCCATTGTTTTGCATTGTTCTGACAGATTAGTGATTCAAGTTTCACTGCCTATTGTTAAACGAGCTGTGATGTGTGCAGCAGGTGAGTTTGACTTTTGGGTATAATCTTATGACAACACTTCACGGAAACAGCATTTGTGCAAATCAGTTTTAGAGAATATAATCCAGAAGGATCTTTATTACTATCATTTGCTATAAAAGATGTTCAGATTTTGCTTTTTAAAATAAATTATTTGGCTGAATACTTTTTTTTCCAGTTTTTGTCATTCAGTTTTTGTCACAAACTTTATCTTCGTCTGGAGCTACAGCATCATATTATTAGAATGCCTTGGTTACTATTAGGTTATTTGGTTTGTACTTTGAAATACAGGAAGACAAGACATTGTGGAAGAGTGATTAAAAAAGGAAACATAAATTAAACAGACAAATGTGCATAATTGGTTTTAATGGGAATAGTCACCACATCCTTAATAGGAGACATTCTCCTGGGCTGGGAGAAACAATATGTTAAATAGTGGCTTTAAGACAGCTTTTCAGAGCGTGCACCCAAGCAGAGATGTGGCTCTGCATACATGCTGGGAGCCACAAGGGAACGAAGGCCCAGTCTGCACAGAGCTAAACTGACCTAGAAGTTGTAATAACAGGCTTATAAAATGAACTACTAGCTTCCTGATGAGGAATAGCAAAGTAGCTGTTGTTTTGCAAACTGTAATTATTTCGCTTGATTGCTGCCGGAGCACTGCAGGAAGAGGCTGATTTACAGGCTATGGACAGCCTGTGCTTATTTTCCCAGTCATGTAGGGGACTTCTGTGTCAATTGGTCTCTGAGTACATTGTCAGGTTCTACTTTTCCAACTAATGATTAGCTAAACATCATTAACAAAGAGGGGAAAGCCATGGGACAAGATGCATTTAATGTTTCAGAATAAAAGCTAATTATCCAAGAAGTTCAAGAGAGAAAAAAACCCCCACAAAAACAACAAACCTCTCTTTTTGCTGCAAGCCAAACTATCAAAGAGATGGAAAAGATAAAGCTGGGAGCCTTTCAAAAATTATTAGTCTGGTCTGCTGACTCCAGGCAGGATCAACTGTGCAGTTGTCATTTCTAGAAGATATTTGTAAAACATGCCCTTTAAACCTTTCATTGATGCAGATTCTTCCAATGCTTCTCTCTCCTTCCAGTTAGAAATATTTTCTTAAAGTCCTGACTAAAATCATGATGCAGTTTAAGATAACTGCTTATTATCCACAACTCTGGAGCAACTTTTTCATGCTTTAAGATTGCTATCCTGTTCTCTGTTCTCCAGACTAAATGACCCTGATTTTTTCCATTTTTGTGTAATATGTACCTTTCCTAGGATTTTTTTTTTCTTTTTTTAATCTTCCTTCTCTCCTTACTGGACTCGAAGGATTCAAGGTATAGTTTTCTCTGCTTTCGGTATGACAATCTTTTTTGTGTCACCCACTGTGTCACTTCCTTGTTTTGGAGCAGCAGGGCATAGCTGATGCATCCTCAAAGCAACTAAGTCAATTGCTAGATCTCTTTTTACAGAACTATTGACTAGTCAATAATTCCCTAAACGAATTTATGCAGTTGATTATCTCTACCCTCACAAAGAACTTTGCCTTCATCCTTATCAAACTGTCTCTTTTGTGTTCAGCACTGTTTTGTCCCAATTAATTGGAAGATTTTTGAATTGGTAATCTTATTTTCTGGTCTTACTGAGACTTCTAGCTTAGTGCCTCCTGAAAATCTAATATGGGTCCATAGTCTGAGTCACTGAAGCAAATACTGAATGAGCAACTTCTGTGGAATTTCACTTGATTGTTTCACTGATCTATGAAGGTTGATTACACTTTTTCTCCCAGTTTTGCATTCATCTAGCCCTCTTTTTTATCCCCTGACTTGCTTACAATTCTGCTCTGTAAAACAAGATCCCTGCTCAATTCAAGAAAACTTGTAGTGATTTCTTCTTTCCTAAAAATAAATACATTACATTAATTACTGTTGTCATTAATACAAGATCAAATCACATATGTCAAAAATTAATGTATCACAGGGCCTTTCTTAAACAGTTCAATGCTAATTTTGGTTACTTATAGGCAATTGATTTAAGAAGTGATGCTACAGTACAATGCTGCACTAACCCTTTCCTTATTACATCCTGACTTACAGAAACTCTGCCTCCTTTAGGACGGAAGAGGGATACTTAGAAGATGTAACGCCTTTTCAGACATAGCCATTTACTGGTCTGCATCTTCATCAACAGGACTTAATTTCAGAAAGTCATCACAAGGAATGGTGAAATAAAAACTATTCTGTAATTCGTAAAAAAGTATTTCCTGCTAGATGGCAAATTCCCGTGCTGATGGAATACAAGGAAAACATATGTTAAGTTCTTGTGTTCCGTAAAAAAAAAGTGAAAATAATTTTTTTGTGAAAGAAGCAAATAACTATGAAAGTTTCATGCATCAGTTCATCAAAACTTTAAAATAAACAAGTGGTTTGCTTTCTCTTCCTCTCTGTTGCTCATTTATTGTATCTATGGAAAGGCTTGTGGATATGTGGCCTTGTTGCATCTGTGTGCGTGCTTTTTGGAAGAAGGCACAGCAACTGTTAGGCACTGGGTTCTGTCTTAGGGTCATGAAATAAAATAATGAGAAATATTCTGAAACAAATCACCATTATGTGATGTCTTTTTCTTCATTAGCTCTTTGTAAAACTAGCCTCTTAGAACTACCAGAATGGGGTCGAATTTGCATGCATCCCACCTCTAAATAGTCTCAAGTGAGGCTTCTGTGACCTACTGTCCTAAATTTTGCCTGTAAAGAACAAAAACTAAACCCAGACTTTTCAAGAGTCCCACATCCCTTAAGAACAACTAAAGATGAGATAGGGATCAAAGCTCTGTTGAATGACCAACCAAAGCTTTAATAAAGCCCAGTAAGTAGTGAATTCTCTTCCTGAGTTTTACATACCTGATGGTTATGAAATCTGATTGGGTTTGATTTGCGCTAAGTGGTAATGGTTATAATCTGAAAGAGGGGATATTTTGATGTGGAGAAAGAAAATAAGAACCACAATGTGATCAGCCTGGCAGAGGAGCAGGGGACTAGGGAGGCTGTGAGATCTCTGTCCTAGGAGGTTTTGAAGACATGACTGGATTTCGCGTGATCCTGAGGTCTCAGTCTGAATTCAGTGCTGATAAAGGTGTGAGCTGGAGTTTGTACTAGAAACTTCCTCTTGTCTCTTTCAACTGCAATGGCTCTGTGAGTCCATAGAAGTAAACTCACAGGAAGATCTGAAACCCAGTATGTGTTATTGAAAAGTACACAAATCACTGCTTAGTACTTGTGAAAAATGTGTGGGAATTCAGGAGGCTGGTATTTTTCATCATGACTGATAATTTGCAAAAAAGCCTTGACAAATTTTTGTCTGTATTCCTTCTGCCCCCATTTAAAATTTTCCAGGCATTAGTTCACTACTGCTGTCTGAACCAAATGCATGCACCATGCTACACCAAAAGCAAATGATGAAGGAAAAAAGCATAGACAAGCGTTCTATCTGAAAAACATTTTCCAGACCATTCAAATAACAAACATACTCCATAAGGGAGGAATGGACAAGTTTGCAAACTATTTGTTAAACAAAGCAGAGGCTAAATTCTTTATGAATAGGATTAATAATTGAGCAGTCAGTCAGCTTTAGTTTTAATTTCCTTTCCCCCTGCTGCATTACTGTGCTTAGTAAATCATTTCAGAATACAGGTTTCCAGGTGACCAACTTTTTCCACCTTTGACAAACCTCTAGGCATCGGAGGAGGGACTGGAACATCTCTTTGGATGCCAGGTTCATTACTTATCTTTTGAAAAGCAACATTCCCTACTTTGCTGCTGCAGGAGACATAGTTGCCGTTCCTGTAGTGAACAACAACAGTGTGAAACAGCTTTGACAGCCCAGGAGGGAGTAAGATGGAGTGTAGCATAGTTAAGCAAGGAAAGGGAGAAAAACAGGTGAAGGGAAGGTAAAAACAAAGTGGTATTTGCTAACAAAAACATCCTCCAGTTTCAGAAACTTCTTGATGGGAAAATAGGGTGGGAAGAGAACATAAAAAGATGCAGCAAAATAAAGAGAAAAGAGATGGTTGCTATGTGTTTGGATGTAAAAATAAAATAAAGTTTAAAAAAAAAGCTCCTGAAAAATTTTTTTCTGAAAAGTGGACTTTTTGCCAAACAAAAAGGAACTCTAATGTCTGCAGTATACTGTTTGACTTGGAAACTCTCAATTTCACAACACAAATGAGCTTTGTGGCACTTAGAATAAAAGGATATTGTTACATGAAATGGACATGTGTCTGCACATGAATTTTCAGGGAGATTTCTACATTTATGGAGACTGAAAATGAAAACATCTCAATTGTTGCACACAACACAAAGCACTATTTGGCAGTGACTGGGAACTGGAGGGGGCTGGGGGGGAGGCAGGGAAAGGCTGTTGTTCATGCCCATGCAATCGGTAAGAGACATTTTGCTTGGACAGAGTATGCTAGAAACAGGCTGGAGGGAGTTGGAAACATTTAAGTAACAGGGAAATGTGTGTGTTCTCATCCATTTCATTCATTCTGTTCCATTCCCTCTAAAGCAAGACATTTTTAGCCTGTTAATCTGTCTGAATACCTGACTCCTGTCCCCAGCCATTCTGATTTAGTCAATCTAAGCCAGTCAATCTAAATTATTCGCTGGTCTGAACTCCTCAGTCATTCACTGTTTTTCTTCTTGTGCATTATGGTATACCCTCCCAAAAAAAGTACCTGTTTTTATTGTCCTTGATTCCAGGGTTTCTGGATTTACGCATTTTTTTTTCCTCTCTCTTTTCTGTTCCTCTCCAAACAGCCTGTAGCTGTAGGACTACTCAGTGTCCTCAGATGGCAAAATCTTTCCACACCCAAACTTCACTGAGACTATTGCCTGCCCCAGACTTGTTAGCTGCATTTAAAACAGTTTGGTCTTCCGTACAAGAAAATGCTTCCTGAATGTTGAGTCAAGTGCAAAGGGGGGCCTTTTGCTGTGCCTTGTTTCTTCTCTTTTCCCCAGTCTCTGCTCTTTAGCAAAGTGGCATGCATTTAGCATCTGAATGATTTTAATACTACATAATCAGTTTGCAGTTTTTCAGTACCAGCTACAACATCTGCCTGCTTCTGGCTGGCAGCGTAGAGGCCGGGACGCTGCCAGACCCCTCACCCGTCCTGGTTCGGCAGACATGCCGCTGGTGAGGTGTTAGTGACAGCGGTGGGGCTCTGGCTGGCTGCTGGATTTACCATTTCTTTCTCCTCCATGTCAGCACAGAGATGTGAGAAGCTGCCCTTTCCCTCACCTTTCCCTCACACCCAACGGTTTCTGGGTTTACCTGTGGCACCAGTGCCTGTGTGGAGTGGCCAGTGGAGCTCTGGGGCCGGCAGCCAGGGGTGGCCCTGGGCCAGCCACAGCTGCTTCCATCTGGTTGTAGCCCCTTCCAGTCGCTTCCCGCTGCTCCAAGGACCAACAGCGGAGCACAGTCCAGCCCCTCAGCCACGGGTGAGGCTGTCAAAACACGTGGAAGAAAGGACAAAAGTGCTGGATGAGCACAGGTGTGAGGAAAAAGGAGTGAGGGCCAGGGGAGGGAAGAGCAAGGTGGCACCGAGCAGCACCCGGGGCTGGAGCAGATCTGCCCTGCCACCGGCGGAGAGCCCACAGCTGGACAGGGCAGGGCGAGAGGGGGAAGGAGCGGCCAGAGAAACTGGGAAGTGTGGAGCATGATCAGTCCCCTGCTGTGCTCTGGGTGTAGGGGGTGAAGTGGGGCCTTGGGAAGGCCCCAGGGGAAAAGGTGCTGGCCTGAGGTCTGTCTTTCTTTGTTACTGGCATTTTAACTGGCAGTAAGTGACATGGGTTTTCACCAAGCTGAGTTTGACTTGCCGGCAACAGCAACTGGCCAGGAATCTCCCTGTCTTTATCCGACCCATGGGCTTTCTCACCCTGTTTCTCCCCCATCCTGCTGAGGAGTGACTGACAGGGCTGGATGGCAGTCTGGCCTTTTGCCAGGGTGAGCCCTCCACAGTCTTAAATTTGCTATCAGCCACTGATAGAGCCTACTTTGTAGAAGATGTCCTGTGGGACCTTCTGCACTGTTACCTGTGATTTAGAAGAACTGAAATTGGTGGCCCAAATAAGTGACATTTCCTCCTTTCTTCCCAGTGGTTTGGGACGTAGCAATGTTTGAATACCTTGCATCAGGAGGTAGTCTCTTCTTGGTACATTACCTGCCTATTAGCTGTTTTTCTAGTTAATCTTGGCACCACTCAGATTCAAGAGGGAGCGTATGAAGATACAGTCAGAATTTAGCTCTGATTTTCTATCAGGACAAGAGGTGAAATAACAAACGGCAAACCCTAAGGCTGAATCTGCAGAGAGGGGCCGACAGCAATAGTATCTCTGACAGAATAGCTTTTGTTGTAACCTCAGGCCTTGTTGTAACCTTAGGCATCTGGATTTTATATCGGCCTATAAATTAAAGCATTTCCAGTAAGTGATGCTAGATACTTCATAAATACTTAATCAATTAAAAGCACCTTTTGATGCCTGTAAGCCCAAATATTATACTTCACTTCATTAAAATCCTCATTTATGACCTTTGCAACAGATAAGTCAAAATATTCTCATTCAAATGGTGGATTTTATCATTATATCATTATATGTAAAATTACTGTGGGAAGATGTTTGCTCTGAGTCGTTCAAAGATGTGCACAGTTACAAGACCAAGAGCTTCCAGCAGCTTGGACAAGAACCAACTCTTGTGTGTCCTTTATTTTCAGGAAGTGAGTGCAGTGTGTGCCCAGGACAGGGCTTTGTATGCAGAGCTGTCACGCTGCTGAAGAAGAGGAGGAATGAAAGAATGTTTAAATATTGCATGTGTTTGTATCAGAGTGGTTACAAAGAGCTTAAGCTACCTGAAAGGCTACTCAGCTCTCTTCCTGGCATGATAAAGCCTCAGAGTCTATGAGAAAAAAAATAATTATGTGGCTCACGTCTAAACGAAAGTGGCAGCAGAGCTGTACTTCTGATGAAGTCATTAAGAGTGAAAGGGTGTAAGGGAAATCTTTCTTGCTAGGAGCAAAGGAGGGTAAAGGTAGTTTTGAGAATGTCAGGTGTAGCGAGGACTTTAAGCAAAAGAAGGCTGCAATGTAATTACTTTGCACTGTACAGAGGCTTGTAGTTTTTATTTTACGTCTTAAGAGTACGTGTTATGACAGTTATTTGCATTTCATGATGCTCCAATTTCTCTTTCAAAGCTGATTGAAGTCAGGCTACCATGAATTTATTTTACAACAGGTTCCTTTTATGTACACTTGATGGACACGGGTATTGTCAAAGGCACCATCAGGTGTCACAAAAATTATTTCCTGTAGCAATGCATCTCTGAATGCTATTTTTATTTGTAGTGCTTTCTATTAAGCAAATACAGATTAAAACCTGCACTGCAGTTACATGCTATTTTTTTTGCAGGAGCTCATGAATTTTTGTTGCATTATCATCTTGCAGAATCTGCAGAAATTAGCGTTTACTCAAGTATCACACTTCTGCACTCCGCTTACTTTAAAACAGCAACCTGGTGTTTGGGCAGCTTCAGTGTCAAGAACAGGGTTCTTCCTTGCCGTGCTGAACATGTTACCATGTGTTGCTCACCCTTCTTAAAGTGAGGTATCTGACTCCTCCGCACATCATAGAGTGGTGTGCTGGAGGACTTTTGCAGGGGTTTTTCCCATCTTCATGTAAAGTGCCCTTCTGTCACCTTGGATACTCATTTTATGGGGAACAAGGAAACACTGTTTCCTTTCCCATATGTCTTCTCCTTAAATAGTTCTTGCCCTTTCTGTTAGGCGCTGTCCTCTTTCTAATGTTTCCACATCTGTTCTTAGAACAGCACATACTTTTTCCTGTGCCAGCACTTTAAAAAAATGTTTCTTGACTAAACTCCCTGGGCAGTGACCTGAGCGGATGGGTTTGTATTTCTTTTCTACTGAATGATGAACATATTACAAAGATTGTTACAGCTAAGGAGGAGCAGGACCACTACAGGACTGTCTTCTTAAAATTTACATTAGGAGCTGAATATGAACTGGTGCTGTTCCATGGACTTAATAGATTCATAGATTTTAGGACCAGAAGGAGCCATTATTGTGATCAGCACTTCTGACTTTCCATATAAAACAAACCTCAGAATTTCACAAAGTGATTCCTGTGTCAAGTCTGATGACATTTACTGGAACTGGAGCATATGTTACTGAAAAATACCTGCTCTTGTTTTTTAAAAGATCAGGCAATGAGATATTCTCCATGGTCATTCCACCTGGCTAGTTCTAGTTGTTAAAACACTTCTCTGTTAAAAGATGTATGTAATATGTAATTTAAATTTTCCTCACTTGAAGTGGCTGTTTCCCGTGTCCTTTCATCAGCCAGACAAGTATCTGAAGTTTTCTTATGTGGACAGCAGGGCCAGGGTCTAGTCAATTCTGGTCTTGTACACATTTCATACCAGCTGAAGAAGCTGACCTATTCTGTTGCATCTTAAAAAATGCCAAATTACACATACACAAAGAAGTCACAGAATCACACACACGCATAATGTATGTCAAACTCATGCATGTTAAGAAGGTAAACCCCAAAATACACACAATTAGCTCTGTAGGTGGAAATGAGACTCTGATGTGTATTGCTTGTGTGGATGCATTTCATGAGAATGAAATTTAACTGAGAGCCTCATGCGCTTCACACTCAGCTTGTCAGTTTATGTACCTTTGTACTGGTCCATGGCAGAGATACATCAGTGAAGTAACACAGTTCTTCACTAGCCAGTTTGACTGACAAGTCAAGCTCCAGTTAGTTTAATTTCAAACTGTCTCCATTCTGAAAGAGCAATATTACAAAAATGGCTGTTGAATTATATGCTCTCTATTTCTGTCTTGTAAATGTCTATAAAAACATCTTGAAGAACTTGGATTCAGGACTGGAGCCTGAGGCATGCAGTTAAAAGACAGACAGTGCTAAAGGGGACAAGGCTTGTGTCAGAGGGGAGATTTGTTTCCTGGTGTAACTTTAGAAGGGGCAGATTTTCTTGCTGGAAGAAAAGTGAGCCTTGGGGACTGCATGGCTTGATAAAAACTAGAGGAGAGTGAATTCAGCCATAAACTTAGGGGTTTCCTCAGGCAGCTGACTGGTGACTCCTGAAGGCTCCTGAGGCAGAAGTAGCTCTTTGTGTAAGAAGCTAGAGGGTATCAAATCCCAGAAAGGAAAAGAATGGAGGATGGGAGACTTGAAACTAAGAAGAACCTACAGATGGAGGAATACAGAAGATGCGGCTGGAGTTATATTAGCTTTTAATTTACTATTTTATTTAAACAAACTTGAAAACTGATTTTATTTCCAGCCACAGGCAGGGATACTGCGGTTACATTTGTGAAGGCTGCCTTTAGCTGCAGCCTGAAGATTCTGTTTAAATTAGGATATCCTCTTGATCCTGAAAACTGCTTAACTTTTCATTATCATGTGGAAATTTTGTTTTTATTTTTTTTTTAATTTGTCAGGAATTCAAAGGCACACATGGGAAAATTCTGCTCCAGTTGCATGTGGGTAAATCAGGAGTAAAGTGAGTGATTCAATCTGAGGTAGTGAGTAGTTAGAAAACACAAAAATGAAGCCATAATCAGCTTTTTAAAATAATACAAAATGAGGAAATGGCAAGAAATTATGTGAGACAATGGAGTCATGGGAGACTTCCAGTGGTTTAGGGGTCATGCCACAGCTTCACCTTTTTTCTGAAGTTGTTACTTTATTATAGGTGCTAAAGAAGGCCTGATGAATTTTGTGAATATTAATGACAACTGTGAAGGGCAGAACTGGGTTGCAGAGGAAGGATTGGGGGCATATCTGAACTTAAGACTACTTAGCTTTTCAAACTTGGAAATGTTCTTCTGTCTTATGGGTTCTGTATATGTGTAATTAACTGAACAGTGTGAAGCTGGGTTGGTGCTCTGTTTTTCACCCACTCAAAAATATTTCTGCAGTCAACTTCATATTTCAGTGGGTAAACTAAAAATGAGTTTACACGATCTTACTGATGTTGATATAAATGGAAAGGTGAACTAGCGGAAGATCAGGCAATGCACATATCTCTTGTGGAATTGAGGACAGGAGAATTGCATGTGTGAGTGTGTGGGTTGGTGTCCAGGATGGGAGGAAGAATAATATTTTACACACTGTAAAAAGTTAGATCACAGAAAACCAAGATCATTTTAGGTTGTCAAATACTGCTATGAGCAGGAGCTCTCAGCATCTGTTTAGTGTGTATATGTTTCTAATGGCAGCTGGTGACTGTGTAGGCCATTAGTTTCTTGTGCATTTATTTCCTTTGAAAATTACCTCCATTGTTAAGACAGGAAGAAGGCTTTCGGGCCAGACAGATGCCTTCTGTTTGTGCTGTGTCACCACTTGACTGTAGCTGAGATGGGAAATTTTTAATGGGCTTCCTATATAATATTGACACAGAAATAACCTAAGGACAGAAATCGTAGTAATGATAGTAACATACATCCACTGGGATGTTCCAGAGACTGCTCAGTTGGGATGGGAGTGATATGGGGGATGCACTCTTTCTCAGGTACAGAGAAGGATTCTTTAGATCTGAACTCAGCACCCTGTTTTTCTTCACCTGGGAAAGCATTCTCCTGCTCCCCCTTACTAAGCAGCATCCTTTTGTTATCAGATGAATTTTACATGCTGCATGCATAATAAGATTTAAACACAAGTAACTGAAAGATGTTGGGACTTGTCACTATCCTAATTTTGTAATTTTTCTTGGAAAGCAAACAACACCCTTCTCCCAAGTGGAACCAGCATTTTTATTACTAGTTCACACAGTGAAAAGTTGGAAAACATCAGAATTGCAGAGACTCATGCCATGTTAATTTGCCTGTCCAATTCATGTTATATTAAGATACTGCCATATCATTATATTGCAATGACAGTCCTGGGCTTTTTGAATTCCACAAAGAAGACAGGTGATACCAGTTCCACTAGCTGAAATGCAGCTGAAGGCAATCCCTTGATTATATCGTTTATGTAGACTCTGGTTCTTTGTTCATCCAACAGTGAGGCTATGCCTCTCTGGTAGTACAAAAAGGGACTTCTCTGTACCAGAAGTAGGGACTGTAGCAGTCTGTAATACTGAGTCTCTCACCTTCCAGTTTGGTGTATTTAATGTATGACATTTCATACTTGTTTGTTCCTCAGTTTTGATCAGCCTTGCTCTGGATTAAAAAAACACGTTGTATTTTCACCAATGGTAAAGGGTACTTCTAATTAAGTCAATTAAGGCTATTAAGATAGACGACTCTGCGAGAAAAACATTTATACTCTGCGAGAAAAAACATTTATCAGGAGCTGCGGAACTAACGAACTGCTTTCTGAAAGTTCACAATGTCAATAGGGAGGTTCTTTGTGTGACAAAAAGAGGAGTTAAAGCTAGCAATGGCCATGGTATTTCTGACCACAGAAATAGTTTCTCAGGATACCAACCTGGTCACCTTCTATGATGACATGACTGGATGGGGGGATGAGGGGAGAGCAGTGGACGTTGTCTACCTTGACTTCAGCAAGGCTTTTGACACTGTCTCCCATAACATCCTCATAGGTAAGCTTAGGAAGTGTGGGTTACATGAGTGGACAGTGAGGTGGGTTGAGAACTGGCCGAAAGGCAGAGCTCAGAGGGTTGTGATAAGCAGCACAGAGCCTAGTCAGAGGCCTGTAACTCGTGGTGTTGCCCAGGGGTCAGTACTGGGTCCAGTCTTGTTCAACATATTCATCAGTGACCTGAATGAGGGGACAGAGCGTACCCTCAGCAAGTTTGCTGATGACACAAAGCTGGGAGGAGTGGCTGACGCACCAGAAGGCTGTGCTGCCATTCAGACCTGGACAGGCTGGAGAGTTGGGCGGAAAGGAACCTAATGAAGTTCAACAAGGGCAAGTGTAGGGTCTTGCACCTGGTGCAGAATAACGCCGAGCACTGGTAGAGATTAGGGGTTGCCCTGCTGGAGAATAGCTCTTCAAAGAGGGACCTGGGAGTCCTGGTGGACAACAGGTTGACCATGAGCCAGCAATGTGCCCTTGTGGCCAAGAAGACCAATGGCCTCCTGGGGTGCATTAAAAAGAGCATGGCCAGCAGGTGGAGAGATGTCATCCTCCCCCTGTACTCTTGCCCTAGTGAGGCCACATCTGGAGTACTGTGTCCAGTTCTGGGCTCCCCAGCTCAAGAAGGACAGGGAACTACTGGAGACAGTCCAGCGGAGGGCTACAAAGATGATCAAGGGACTGGAGCATGTCTTTTCTGAGGAAAGGCTGAGAGACCTGGGTCTGTTTAGCCTGGAGAAGAGAAGACTGAGAGGGGGTCTCATAAATGCCTGTAAATATCTAAAGGGTGGGTGTCAGGAGGATGGGGTCAGGCTCTTTTCAGTGATGCCCGGCGACAGGACAAGGGGCAACAGGTACAAGCTCGAACACAGGAAGTTCCATCTCAGCATGAGGAAATACTTATTTACTTTGAGGGTGACGGAGCACCGGAACAGGCTGCCCAGAGACATTGTGGAGTCTCCTTCTCTGGAGATATTCAAAACATGCCTGGATTCATTCCTGTGCAACCTGCTCTAGGTGAACCTGCTATAGCAGGGGGGTTGGACTAGATGATCTCTGAAGGTCCCTTCCAATTCCTACCATTCTGTGATTCTGTGAAATCTACACACAGCATCAGTCCATTCATACACCACACTGCTCAACAACTTTAAAAATTTCTAATAGCTGTTTCACAAGATTGTGGTGGTCACTGGCTGACATGAGGTGTATGACACGGGGATAAGGTGCTAAGAACAGGCAGTGCCAGCACTGCCACTGAGACCTCACCAGCTGTACATACAAAGCTCAGAAGACTTTCAGTAAGTCCTTCAAACTCACCTTTTCTTTCCCATTGCTTGAAAGGGTTGCAAGTCTTTAAGTTGCCTGAATTTCTTGGGTTAGGTTATACCTATTTCTACTGTGCATTTGGATAGTTCTCATTATTTACTTTGTAGTGGTTTTCTGGTTATTTACTTTTTAAGCTCTGCAAGTCCTATTTTAAGTGCCTCAGTTTCTTACCTTTAAGGCTAATTTTGTCTTGGTCCCTTTCTTGTTCATTTCAAAGGACTTTTTTTGCCTCATGGCAGGATAGGACTAATTTTCTATACATTCCTGACTATTCCTGTCCTTTTTATTTCACAGTCTTTGGGTATCAGTAGCTTCTCTGGAGCCTTTGTAACAGAAAATATTGCTTTAAAAAATAGTAATTTCATTAGCAAGTGGAGTAAAGTATCCAAAAGTATGGGATTTGAAACACAGCTGGCTCAAAAGTGACAATTCTGTTTTCATAAAAACTTTTTGAGGGCTTGAAATTTATTTAATGCTGGAACAAAACCTCAGTCTTTCGAAGGTTGTAGTGTCCATTTTTGGATTGAAAAGGTTGGGTTTGCAAATGCACTTATGCTTCCTAGTCAGCCTATGCAGGTTTATTGGTTTTGTCTGGGATATAGTCAGATTTCCATTATAGTCTGGTGCTATATATGGTGCCATGTTTTGTATTTGTTACCAAAACAGTCTTGATAACACACTGATGTTTCAGTTTGTTGCTGAACAGTGCTTAGACAATGTCAAGGCCTTCTCTGTGTCTCACACCACCCCACCAGTGAGTAGGCTGGGGGTGCACAAGAATTTAGGAGGGGACACAGCCAGGACAGCTGAACCCAACTGACCAAAGGCATATTCCACACCATATGGTGTCGTGCGCAGCAATAAAAGCTGGAGGAAGAAGAAGGAAGCGGGTGAGTTAACGGCTTAAGGCGTTTATCTTCCCAAGTAACCGTTATGTGTGGTGGAGCCCTGCTTTCCTGGAAATGGCTGATGATGGGAGTTAGGGAAGGAATTCCTTATTTTGCTTTTCTTGTGTGCACAGATTTTGCTTTACCTATTAAAAAGGTCTTTATCTCAACCCACAAGTTTTCCCACTTTTTCACTGGGGGACAGTGAGCGAGAGGCTGTGGGGGACCTAGCTGCTATGTGGATTAATCCATGAGAGCAGGTTTTACCAAACTGCTACAACAGAGTCTATTGAAATTTATATGGCTTTATGGAATACCTGATTTAAATGAAAAAGGCCCATTTTTTCAGTCTTCAAATTCATGCTTATTTTAAAGCACTGGTATTTTAAATCTTTTTAGCTCATAATAATATCTAAAGAAGGGTACTTGTTTTACATGGCCTCAGTCTCATTTTTCAGACAATTTCAATTTTAAATGCTTTTTCCCAAGACAGAAGTCTTCTAAGTTGTTTGTTTTCCTTTGTTTTTCTGAAGCTTTCCCAGTTCTTATTGATCAAGTTTTACCAGTCAGCAGGAAACAGAAGCCAACACTTCTGCCTTTGACTCTTGACAAGTGTCTCTGAAGAGATGAGCCTGTCTTGAACAGCAGTTCTCATTTCTGCCTGAATTCATAGAAATGCCTCTTGGCATAAACTAATATAATCATATAGGAAAGGCAGTCCTAGTAACAGGCCAAGGTAACATAAATTCCCACAGGACAATTATGTCAGTTAAAATATAACATTTGATATAGGATAATTATATATAAGACAATAATATTCTAGGGTATACCTACTTCTAAATGCTTTGGATCACCCATGCAGACCATTGGGACACCTCAGTGTTTCCAAGGAGAAACAGGTCCTTAAAGGCAGCTTGAGCTAAAGACTCAAAATGAAAAAGCAAACTGAATATATTCAATCTACACCATTTTAAGTTTCAGTGCTGGAGGCACTGAAGCAAGACTTCAGTGGAAAAAAGATCCTCCGTATAGTGCAAAAGACTCACCATTGAAATTAAAGTTTCATTTTTGTAGATTTTCTCTGACATTTGTGCGTCTTATTCACTATTGTATCATTACTCATGCAAAAACCCTTCTATTCCTTAGTTCTTGGCATTTCAACAACCTTTCTCCCTTTCTTTTACTGTTTATAGCTCTACTTCTCAAATTTAGCTGCATAATACGGTGATTTGTCTTTTTTGTTGGTTGGTTTTCCCCAGATCTATGCAGACCTTTTAAGTATATAATCTGATAGGAGATAGGTTGATAGATAAGAAAGATAGTGTCAATATTTGATTATGCACTTCACAAATTACAGACAAGCCTTTTTTAATATCACTTCTTCAGTTCCTCTGTGCTCTTCAAGCAGCCCTGTAGAGGCTGGATATCTGAATGGCAGTTTGCTTAAACTGAAGTATCTACACTGACGTCCAAAGAATTAAGGTTCATCTGTGTCTCAGTCTGAAGCAAAAAAAAAATAAAATTCTAGCTTCCTCCAGGTGTGGTTGAGAGCTGACTGCAATTCCAGTATTGGTGACTGCAATTCACTAGAAGCAGATATGCCCTAAAAATTAATTACTGGGTCTTTTGATTGGGGTAAAAATTCTCTATGTTAGGAAAAATATCATTTATCAGTCATATTTAATGCATTTTGCATATTTTAATCTATTTCAAGCGAAAAACTAAGGCAAATCACTATGACATATTAATGTGTGCCATTTCTTTGATATTATATGGCTAATGTGCTGTGTAGAGCATATATTTTTTAGGTGAAAATTCTCTCTCGTGTC
Organism: Stercorarius parasiticus; assembly: GCA_013396915.1. Classification (NCBI taxonomy): domain Eukaryota; kingdom Metazoa; phylum Chordata; class Aves; order Charadriiformes; family Stercorariidae; genus Stercorarius; species Stercorarius parasiticus. Next base: position 378,876 of record VWZL01001669.1, read on the forward strand.
ATTAAAGTCACTTGATGGCATGAATAGTCAGCTCAGCTGAGAATTGAACATAGATATTTCAGACAACTTGTTTTACTTCTAATAAAACAGACATCTGTTTAAAACATGACTCCTAACCAATTAACTGTTGCCACAAATTTAAATGGATACAGATCCGTGCTCTTAGATCTTTAAAGAGCACTGAAATTCATATACATACACTCTGAGCAGATGTAAATCTCAGTAGTTACACTCAAGTCAATAGAAACATGGAGATTTATATCCACTAGAGCTATGGCCCAAAGTGTTTGCCCTGGATAGATTGCTATTTATGGACAGTGACATAAAGCAGTGAGAATTAAGGATGATCACAGTATATCTCTTCTATGAAAAAACAGTCAGCTGAAGGAAAAAAATGGTGCGAGGAAGAAGCTGGCTTGGAACTGGACTGCTGACAAATGGTGAAAAGGCTGGCATTAATTGAAATGAGTTATGAACTAGTACAAAATCTCTAAACCAATACAGACTCATTGAATAAGCAGACGAGATAAAACACAGGTTGCACTGGACACTAAGGAATACTACAAAAGGACAGAATAAGGTGTCATGCGGCACACCAGTAACCCAAGAGACTGTATGTGCAGCTGTGGAAGCATGATGCTTCCTGCAGGGACAGCCTGCTGACTAGCATGCCAAAAGGACTGGTGCCATAAACATACTGTCTTCTCTGTCTTTTCTGTCAGTTCCTATGTCACATGTCCAGTAACACTAATGGTTATTGACTTAGCACTGGAGGATAAACAAATCTTGCATTTTGGATACTGTGAAATGAATAGAAATAGGGTTAGTGATTTGTTTTTGTAATTGTTAGAAACATGAATCTGCCCTTAAAGTGTTTGCTAATTATGGACAGCATTGAGGCTTTTAAAAAGAGTGTGTCATTTTCTTGTGTTATTTGGAGTTTTGATAAATTTATAACGCCTACTGTTCTACTTCTGTTTAAAACTTAATCTTGAAGGAAAATACAGTATAAATACTACAAAGTTTTCATTTATTTTCATATATAAAGATAGAGTAAGTTATATTTAAACTCCTTGTAGTGATGCTTTAAAAGACTTACAAATACCCCCCCTTTTAATAAACTAAAGTTTTTAAAAATTATGTTTCTGAATGCGAAGTATTCCCTCTAGTTTCTCCTATTTATAATTTTTTTACTCATTCAATGATTTTTCATTCATAAATGAGAATACTTTTCCTTTTTTGCCAAATACATTGTCTTTGCAGTCCTGCACACTTTCAACTATGGATATTATCTTTACCATTTCACAGCACTTCTTCACAGCTTGATGGCAGTTTTTCTTTCCAGCCTTTCCTTATTACCCTCTTTGTTAGATTTTGCTTTACTGATGCTCCATGTCACAGTAGAATCAGTAACCGTGTTGTACAGTCATTGTGCACTGATGATACTCTAAACACTTTGTTTTGGTGACCATGTGGGTTACAGGAGAATGACTCAATGAAGGTAGAATGTTTTGCATATAACCTCCAGACCTTTGTGAAATAAACCCATGTTTCCCACTCATTTAATTTATTCTCATTAGCACATTGATCATTCTTCACCTAATAATTTTCTGGCATCACAAAAGCGTGACAAAGTGTTACTCTAATCTTGATAATGATCACTTTATCTAAACGTAACAGTGTGTGGGGGACAGGGAACTTAAAGAATGTCTGCTGTTGAGAATGTGTTTTAGCTGTTGGAATATGTAAGCTGGCTCATTTATTTTGTGAATCATAGTCTGAAAATACTCACATTTCAATTTAAACTTCTGATTGTATTGACAGTGTAAAACCTTGCAGCTGTGCCTGCCTGTTTCTGCTTAATTTGCTTTAGAAATAATCTAAAATTCTGGATTTCATTCAAATATGAAACAAACTGATTTCCAACACATGAAAGATTTTATGGTACGGAACTTTCTCCTAGCCAGACCTGGTGAGTTGATTGGAAGGTCTCGTCTTAATGAATCCAGTTTTGTACTCTAGCATTTACCTTGGGCAGTTAGAATGTATCTATTAAAAAAAACAGGTCAACGTCCAACATTTATTTGGATCGAAAAAATGTTGCATATAAGTAGAATTGTACACCTGTATGAAAAAAACCTGTTGGGGTGGACTGATAGCATCTCTCAAAATTACTGAAATAGAAGACACGTCTTATAGCTAGTGTCTTTTTATAATTTTGGAGTAGTTGCAAATAGTCTTTTTCCTTCTGAATAATCACTGAGCAGCTGAGAAGTTTATTACAACGTATTGTAAAATTTCCCTCATTTTGTTGAGAACAAAAATCTGTGATCGGTTGCAATCACTGAAGGGCTCACTGTTTACTCATTTGTATTTTTTCCCATAAAAAGGGCATATCAATCCCCTGCTACATAATGCAGATTAGGAGTATTTTTTAATATGCTGGCATTACCCTTTTTTGGTTAAAAATGACCAATTTTTACTGCTCTAAACTGTGATATGAAGGGATATGCCAGTGCTCTGTGTTTTAAACTGTATTTCAATGATCACTTTACTTCAATGGTTGGAAAAGCATTTCTAACATAAACTAGGAAATTTAGTAAAGAGATTTTAGATTCTCTTCAAAAGCTTAAACCCTGCAGATGTTACTATTACGCTGGCTATTACAGTGTAGCATTAACTGTAGTATTTCCATGCCTTCTTTCAGTATTCATTCATATGTGAATCAGGGATTTGAAGTATTAGATTTTCAGTGTTAGACACACAAGTGTTATGGAATTCTAAACTCCATTATTTTATGGTGTGCCCCATACTGCCAGGCAGTATTCATAGCACGTATCTTCACATTTGTCTGAAGTTAATTAAAACATCATATGTATTTGTTGTTGCATATACAGGTTATTTGCTTTTACTTATGTAGTCCATTGCTAGATAGTATCCAAAGGGCCGTATCGAAAAGCTTTTTCACCATGTCATGTACCCTGCAACAGGTCGACTATGAATATCTTTACAAGTAATCTGAATAATCCATTCCAAATATGCAGTCACTAACAATTGTAGACATGTCGCTTAGGGACATGGTTTAGTGTTAGGTTTATGGTTGGATTCAATGGTCTTAAGGGCCTTGTGCAACCTAAATGATTCTACGATTCTATGTTTTGGCTTTGAATAAACTAAGCCCATGTGACTCAACACTATATTTCCAACTTCCCTTTTCTAACAAGATTTATACCTGCTGTAGTGTTTAGTGTGTTATTGAAGGAAAGTAATTTATTTTGCCATGGAAGAGGTGAAACATCAGTAGACAATGTAGTAGAAAATAGCTGTACAGCTTTAAAATATTTAGCTCAACAGCAACCTTTAACCCTGTCGAAAAATTTACACTTCTTATAGAATGATAAATAATTCATGTTTTCTCTGAGGTGCTTTTTAAAATATAAATGACTTTTTTTCCTCTTTGGGAACATATAGGATAATTTCCATTTATACAATCAAATAAAAATGCAGAACAATATCAGAAAAACTTTTCTGGTCAAAAGCAGAGTCCAATTCATATAAGTCAGATAGATAAATCTGTAGAGGAACAAAAGATTCTGGCCTCCCTGTAGGTAGATTCCCTACAGCTGGAGAAAATTACAGCCAGAAATATTCTATCACATTTAAGAGAACCTGCTCAGTTGAGCTGGTTTCAGTAGAGATATTAAAGAGAGCCCACCCCATAAACTACCCAGGAATGATTCCAATTTCATATTAGCTGAATTTGAATAGTTATCATCCATGAAATGGGAAGCTTTCTTTTAGAAATGGCAAGGGGAGATATCACCGGAGCGAATCCTATTTTGTGAGGTGGAGTGTTACTAGATTCTACCCTTGGGATCAAAGATGTTACCAGTAACAACTTGTTAAATCCAGTGAGGGAAAAGGGGAGGAAAGTCCAGAAAGGGAAGCGTTTGCATCAAAGCTTTTAGACTTCTAAACCGGAGGACTAAATTAAGAAGCTACCCCTACACAGAATTAAGAGAGACAGTGAACTCCCCTTGAGGCATTTCTGAGATGGACTCTGGTGCTGGTGTTTTCTGATCCACTGCAAAGGAGAGTCTAATTCTGTCCTTGGACAACCGAAGAAGGATCTGGTATGCGTGAGCAGATTAAAGGACAGGGAAAGTCACAGCACCAAAGCCTGCTGCAGGACAGGTTTGAATTTGGAAGTCATGGCACAAAGCACTAAATGATCTACCCACCCATCCTGCGGGTATGAAACTTCAATAGCTTCTTAAGTACTTGGGCTTTTTTTTTTTTTTATTGCCTTGGAATTTGTGTTTCTCAGCTTCTGTTTTCTGAATTTTCAGATTTCATGAGCCAAGGAAGGCAGGCAGGCGGGCAGGCAGATAGGCAGGCAGGCAGGAGGGAAGGGAAGGAGGAGAGGAAAGGGGAAAGGGGAAAGGAGGAGGGAAGGGTAAGGGGAGAAGAGAGGGGAAGAGAGGAAGGGAGGGTAGAGGAAAGAAAATAGAATGGAAAACAGAAGGAATTAGTACAAAGTACAAAATCACCAGCTTTGAGCCACTCCCGTTATTGACTTCCTGATATCATTATTTTTTTCCCTCAGATATCGTGTTATGACACTGAACGTCCAAAGAGACTCCTGGATGGGCATTTAATAAGCTACCAAAAGTGGAGCTTCTATTACTGACCATGCAGTATTACACTGTCTTAGCTGTGAAGTTAAATTTCCTAGTGTAACCCATCCTGCAGTGAACGATGCAAGCCACTTGGGGGTGTGTAGAGAAAGCGATAGATGAAGACGATGTTTGAAAAGATATGATATAGTGAAATCACAAGGTTTGAGATTTCCTTCTTGACTCCTGTTCATTCCCCACCGCAGCTGGAAACCAGTGGCACAGCTTCTTGATGACCTCCTGCTCTTTTCTAATGAAGCTGGCTGTCAGCTAGGCTACACTTGGCTGCCGTGTGCCAGGTGAAATGTCTCAGGTCCTCAGCAGTGATCAACAGAGCATAGAGCCATCCCTGTTTAGCACTGACAGTTTCTAGATTCCATGACAAAGGAGACTGTCTGCTGGGGTGTTGAGGTCTCTGAGTTTATGAGGATGGTGGGCTAATCAAATTTCAAATGGTGCGGGAGGGATGGTGGGTGGAGAGAGGTGCTGTCTAGCTCTTGAGGCAGCAGTGGTTTAGGGGAGGCTGTGGCCAAGAGAAACCTCTTGTTTTACTCATTCATTTCACAGGTGACTTCTAAATTACTCTTACTTTACTGGTAGTCACTGTTTAATACTGAGGTGTGAGTGAAACACTCGGAGTTTAAGAGAAAACATTTTGTAATTCAAGTGATGCATTAGGTGCGGATGAAATAGAACTGTAAACTCAAAGGCCATGTTTATATTGAGCAAAAAGAGACCTGATATTGCCAGTATAGGTTCCTCATCTAAAATGGAATTTGACTGTTGTTTAGGGCAATGTTTGAGTAAGCCTACAAACTCCTTCTGTTCCTAATAAATTTCTTATTGCCTGATGGGCTGCTTCTGCTGTCAGTGGCAAAGTTCCCTTCATTAAAGCACCAAGATAGTATGCATGTAATGGAATAATGCCACATGTAAGCAATTTAATGGGCTTCTGTCCCCATCTTCCATTCATAAACCAATCTTTTGAGAAAAAAGCAGGCAGGCTTCAGAGCATACAGCAGTTTCTGAAATCTGAAAGAGTCCCTTGTCATCAGTATTTGTAATACAAGCAAGCTTGAAATTTGTTGTTCATCAGAAATTCTAAAATTCAAGGATTTCTAGGGTCAAGAAACTCAAAATGGCCTTACCAAAACATTGTTTGTAATGCCTGGTTCAGAACTGTTGTCAGAGCATTCAGAATGAAATACTTCATTGTGATACAAAATGGGATCAATATGCTGACGTCTGATGAAAATCAGAGCATTCCCAGGCAACAGTTTTACCTTTTCCTGCTTTCCTAGATGACCTTTGCTTAACCCCCTGGGGTTTCTGTGAAATCTAACCCCTTCTGAAGAACTGCTAGTATTCTAAGATTTGAGGCCCTGTATTCTACTTCCTGACCATGTGCATATTAAGGATTAGAGGTACCATTTTTGTTGCTGTGTCGCTCCAGCTGTTTGAACTCATTATGATTGAGTAAAGAACAAATGAGAAGAAAATATTTACTAATATATCAGTTATAGCTTAAAAGTTTTATTGCCAAGAAGACACCTCTTGGAAAAATACCCTATTAAAGATTCTCAGTGAGTCTGACTTGGTAATGGAGTATAGAGTTGCGTTGTTCAAGGACTTGCTTGGATTCCATTAGGCAGCTGTGAGTCATCCTGTTCAAGTGCAACATGACGGTCGGTCCAGAATATTTGTCTGATGTAAATTAAAAATATGAGGTGATGTTAGATTGTTTATGGAGAAAATTAATGGAGGTTTCATATCGCTGGGCATATATTAATAGCACGTGGGATATTACATAACTGTGGTCATATTTGCATTACAGCTGCTCAGCTTTTGTTGCTGTTGTCAGACCTGAACATAAGGATTTTAGTTAAAATGGTTTCACAGGCAAAAACATCTTCTGTGTTTGCCACAGGCAAAAGACATATGCTGGTGTGTGTACTTACTTCCGGCTTCTGTTTCTGATAATAGTAAAATTTAGAGCTCCCCATTACAAAAGAGATACAGGCATATGAAAGCAGGTAATATTTGCTAACTCCATTTCATAGCAGTGGGGTTAGCCAATGTTAAGAGCTGTTTACATAGCATTAACAAATACAGCATTTGCTGTTGATAGTAAATTAAATTATTTCCTCCATTATTTGGTCAGATATAGTGAGTGTATATTATACTCACTTACCAAGCAGGAAACTGAAGGATGAAAAAGACGAAGGAAGAATTGTTATTACCTCTTCCTGAAGTACATAGTTGTGGAGAATTCCTCTTCCCACGCCAGGCTTTGTAATGAGGACATACTCCCTGAAACTCCAGATTTTATTAAAAAGGCACTGAAACTTCCCCTGATAGGTTACATACCCGACACGCTATGTATTGTTCTAAGCCAAGGCTTTGCTTAAAAAGGAATATGTATTCACTTGGTGTATACTCACACAGTGAGACTGTGCCAGAATGAGCATTGCTTGCCAAAATACAAAGTCTACAAGCTGAATCCTGAGTGAAATTCATAGACAGAAAATAATTTCTCTGTTGGCAGTAAGGTGAATGGGCAGCTTGCTGTAGTTTATAGTTTGACAGCGTGGTTAAGGTAAAGCTATGCCATTCTGCCACCATTCTGCTGGTGAGGAACAGACAGTGATCTTCCTCCAGGTCAGACATTCGCTGGGAGTTCGGGGCCGCTCAGCTGCACTGAAGTGGAGAAACAGACACGACTTGAGCCTCCAAAGAAGTTCCTGTGAAACGATGGGATGATCCAGATAGGCTAGCTTCCTGGACAGTAAGAGACTTTTGGTACAAATGGTTATTTCTAATGGCATCCAAAATGAGAAAATATAGATTTATTGCTTGATTCATGGAGTGGGGCATACTGGAATTGTTTTTTGTTCTGTTTATAACAGCTTCATTGACTGCACCTTGTTGTTACCAATAGGGCCAAATCCTAAACTGCGGTAAATCAGCCTGCCAACTTCAAAGTCTTTGGTCCTCAGTATTTCAAATAAGTGAGAAATGATCCTGAGGGAGAAATATTGTCACAATTGCTTTTCTGAGAGATGGTCATATGTTGATGATAGAATGTAGGCTGATGTAAAGGCTGTAACAGAAAAGACTTCAGAAGATCCATGAGGGTATTACATGTCCTAAAAAAATGCCATGCGACTAAAACTACATACAACAAAACCTTTGATCTAACTGAAATATGAAAGATTACTAATGAACCCAATTCAGAGTGGCTTTTATTTTAAACCTTTATTAGCCAATGGAGTTCAAACTACATTAGGATTTGTTAAATGTGACTGAAAGTGTTGAGACTTACCTCCTGAAACCTCAGTTTCTGAAAATTTGATCCCTCCTTACTTCAAGCCCAGTTTTCAGAAGGTGTTTGGGGTTTGGGTTGGTTTTGCTTTTTCTTGTGGTTAGATAACTGATCAATTATAAAGAACTGTGCAAGTGAGTTTATTGCAGAAAGACTGGCATAAGTTGTTTTTAAATAATCACTTACTTGCAGGCTAACTCTGTCGTGGATGCCGAATTATTAGAAAAGGCATGTACCTGGAAGGTGCAACTTTCTTGTCCAGTTTTAAGAATCTTAAGTGTCTGGGGCCTGAAGAGATTTGTGTCTGGTTTCTTTGCTTTCATGGATCATTTTAAATCAACAGCACTGTATAATTGTATGTAATAATGGAAGTATCATTGTTTCAATGCATTAGGGAAAACTGATCATTATTACAAGGAGAACAGAGCCAAGATCTATTGGTAGAAGGACACCGAGTCTTCTCTGGCGTATGGGATTGATCAGACAAATTAGGCTTTACATTAGGTGCTAGATGGAATCCAAAACTTTTCAGATTGGGGATAGCAGATCAGTGCATTCCTGTCTCCATTATCCATATAAATAAGGACTCTTTTAAATTGTGCATGATCAGAAAGCCGAGAGAGTGCTGTGATTCTCAAAGGAGAGTTTCAAAGACATAAATTACAACAATTTCCCATAAATTTTATGCATCAGATACCTTTTAAAAACAGACGGCTGTGCTCACAGCTTGGCACAGAGGGGTTTGCCATAGTGCTGGGGCTGGTGGCCACAAAGGGAACTGCTGTGATTGGATGGGAATTGTCCTTTTCTGGGTATGGCCATTTGTGGAGGTTTGCTACTCCCCTTTGTGAGCAGGGCTTTTTCCTATGCAACATTTACTTATGTGAGCTAAGAGCACTGCCACAAAGTTGCTTCATTCCTCATTTCTCACCCTTTCTAGGAACTGTGTCCTCATTTTTGCATTCCTCTTTTTTTTTTTTTTTTTCAGACACAGGTAATCATCTCATTTTCATACAAATCTTTGTGGCTTATTATTTTTGGTAAGCAAAATACTTATGCCAGTTTTGTCTGAGCAACAAGAACAAAAACTGATGAGAAGGTCACAAGTCTATTGTTATTTCCAACACCGTCCCTGTAGAGTAGAGTAGCTGTTTTGGTTTTTTTGCTTTCTCTTTGAATCAGCAGTTGTTTTTCTGTACATAAGGTTGCGCGAGAGCTCTGGTATGAAGAAAGAAGTCAAATGAAAAGTCAGAAAAGAACCATGATTTTCAAGCATTTTTTTTTTAAATTAGGTTATGGTTTACTGCATAAAATAAATTACTAATAATGTCCTAGTAATAGTAAGGGGTTACCCACTTCAAACTGTCTGGCTTAAATGTAGAATATTCTGCTTTTGCTAGAAGTCAGCATAGACTTGGTTCCTTGAGAGATCCTGTACCCACTCTAAAATACTTGTTCCTATTTATACTGTTGCAGTTGCAACAGAATATAGCTGTATATATCTACATCTATCTATATCTAACTCAGGAAATTAGGGATTGTTGTGATGGGAGTGTTTAGAAGACTGAAAAATCAAGCCATTTTAAACTTTATTCATTTATTCATTCATCAACAATGCACTTGGTGCTGATGGGCATTAATCAGTATCTGTACATATACAAAACTACTAACAAACAGTTGTATTCTAAATTAGCTGTGGCTTTTACAGTATCATGGACCTGATGCCACATAGTGAATCCATATGGCTCGAGTCCCTGATGGTTGCATGTCCTAAGGTTAAAGTGAACAGGCTCAAGAGATCCTCAGTAAGAAAAATCAGAACTAAACTGAATTTGTTTTCTTTCTCCTCAAGTTCTCCTTCCTCACACCTGTACTTATGCTGTTGTCCTCCCTTTCCTCAAGGGAGTAGGTTTCTCTTCTGCTTGCTGGCTTGCTTATTTTGATTTATTTTCTCTTCCCGCTCATCCTTCTTGTGTAACTTTACCCATTGTTGCCTTTCAGATGATCATGCTACTCAAATCCTTATCTAAAGTTGTGCCTGGCTCACACTATTACAAAAAGCTTACATGCTATTTTTATACCATTCAGTACATCTATATTCAAGTGCAAGAGAATGTTAATTTTATCCTGATTAGTACATCTATGATTTGTAGGTAAGACAGGCCTCTGCTTTGGCTAGAGTATTGACACACCTATGAATATCCACTCTTTCCTCACAGAGCTGGAGGGCTGCAGAAGGATTTCTTCAGAATCCAGAATTTCTTTCCTGGGTAACTTGAAGAGTGAGAGCAGTTGGGGAATTAACTGTGTGGCCTGGAGGAACAAGAATGACTGTAGAGAAATCCCTGTTAGAGTTGTGTGACTGGTTAGCTGGATGACTGTCTTGAGGAAAAATGAAAAATACTGGTTTATCAAACTGCATAAAAATGCTGCTGCCATTTTTGTTTATACAATTAATCAAATTTAAAGGATTAAACTTCTACAAGCATATTTTAAAACTGATGTTTCAATACTGCATTTTGGAACTGAGTTTTCCCACATCTAATTAAAACTTTTCCAAAATTTCTTGAAGGGTCACTTTGTTACTCTTCAATACTCTCACTGAAGTGCTTATGACAATAAGTACAGTATCAGCTCATGTTTTATTTAATAGTGGATTAAAATAGAGGATTAAATATTTGCATAAAATGAGCATAGACTTTCTGGAACTCAAGATCTTTTATATTTGTTGTATTTATAGGGATTTTTTTTGTGAAAGAAAAAGCCACCCCAGGCAACCAAAGTGCAACCCAAAATATGTGCAGTACACTGAGTTCTGTAATAAGGGATGACCCTTTGTGTCCTCTGCTGTTTCCAAAAGATGGTAACATTTTGAATGGGAGAATCAAGTCAATGCGTTAATTAGTTTGCAATCTATTTCTGTTCTCTGTAACCAAAAATATTCAGGATGACTGAAAAATAAGATGGAAGTTGCACTGTACAGATTGATAGGTTTTCTTTTTGTGTGCGTGTGCTATAAATAGGCGTGTACCACTTTAACTTCTCACCAGGGAATAAAGTTTCATCATTTTGTATAAGTCAATGAACATTGCACAAAGTGATGACTATGTACTATGACATGGTGACTTCTTTGTGTTTCCCTCAGCAGTATTTTTTGTCATTCTGGTAGTTTAGAATCTCATTTACTTGGAAGCTGCAGCTGTCATAAGACATACAAGTTTCTGCAGTCCCCCTCAAACGATTGCTGTGTTATAAGAAAGGGGTGCCAGACTATCATTCTGAACTGACCATTTCACTGTACTGACTTGATTGTTAACCAAGAGATTGGGCATCGTAGGAAAGTTTTTCCTGCATTTATTGGGCAAATCCAATGAAAAGGGCTGTTTTGACGAGTGTGTCATAGAGGACATGGCCAGCCTGGAAGAGACCTTGATCCCAGTTCCTACAATAACTGGGATAACAGTTTCTGTGGTAGGTATGCATTTGGCTGATTTTTCCGTGCCACTGTCAGTGCACCTGAGAGGAGGCTGCTCTGCAGCCTCTGAAAGCACAGCCAGAAGAAAACTACAGGTAGTTCTCTACAAGAATGATGTGGCATAACTCAAAAAAATAGGTGGACAAGACAAGAACCGAAGTCAGGTTGTCTGTGAGAACACACACCTCCCCTCAGTAAGTCAGGTCTGAGCCTGCTCTTGTGATTTACGCAGGTGAAGTTAGAGCCTTGGCTGGGAAAAGAGTCAGCGGTCAATGTATTTGCAGGCATTTCATTAATGAGCTGTGAGAAACATTCATTAACTGCTCTGAACTGCTTTGTAGACATACGTCACCGCATGCTGGCATGCCTCTGGTGCCTGTGTCTTCCATTATCTGTAGTAAGTAAGATTCAAATGAAAAAGAATTATTTTCAGTTTACCAGGCTATGAAGAGAAAGAAGGTCCTTGAGCAGGACTAAATGGTTTTTTCCCTCAGCCCTCTGTGAGGGAAGCTGAAGCCAGAGCTCAGAGAGGGAGGTAGTGCCCTCTCCAATGTTACAGGATGGTTTTCATGCACGAGCATAGCAATTCACTGTCTCCATTTGAGGTCTATTGTATTGTCAGTCATTTCAGAAAATACTCTTTTCTAGGTTGGAGAGCAGACCTGGGTATATAACGGTTTCTTTGCACTCTGAATTACCCAGGAAGCTTTCAGAGAAATTTGGAAATTTAATTAGTACTTATTGGAAATAAGTTGGAAATTTAATTTAACTCATTAGAAATTTGGAAATGCAATTAGTGCTTACACTAGGACAACTGTAGGATCTATGTTCTATTAAACCAGCATCAAAGATATGAAACCCTGCAGCATGTCTGAGCCACTGATCCTTTTCAGAAGATATCAAGGCCATGCTGTTCATACCCCCTCCTCCTCCAGATTTTCTAGGCACACTGATATGATGGGAATTGTTCATCTGCTCTCCCTCTCTGCCAGGGCAATATCTGCGGTTTTCTAAAAAGCACTGAGCTCTCTGATAAGTCAAAAGTGCCATCAACATGCAAACATGGTGATCTTCCATACAGTATTTACATTCTGTACCCCAATGTCCCATAAAGGTTTATAATTGTAAAGGAAACTCCACAGGAAACATTGGTTTTTACTTGGAAATGAATTGCTTGTTGCTTTGGTAATGATTTGCAAGCATATAAAAGGCAGCATACTTCCCTTTGGTTTTGACTTCTAAATTATCCTGCAAAATGTCTTTACTGACACTGTGCTTTTTTCCCCATATATGAAAGGATGGTGGTACTTACTCCCTCTGAGAGCCTGCCCTCATTACCTCAGACTGGCTGTTTTCTGTCCACCTTAGTCTGTGTGTCTGTCTGTACGTACATGAATGTAGGTGTTACACAAGTGTGTTTCTATATGTGTACCTACTGGGAATGCATGCTGAGTCTCACTACCCGTAGGACCTGGGGCATGAAGTTGTGGCAGCCTTTCTGGTGTCAGGCTGTCAGATGCAGCAAATCTCAGTATGTACCTTTTGCACTTTTAATTTACTGACATTTCTCTGTCTTACCTCTTTTATCAGTTAATCAACTTTTCAGGCATTTAGGAAGAGAAAACTGTTTTAGTGCCTGAGTTTCATCCTCATAGACTAATGGTCTGAAATGACATTGCTGCCTAAACTGTTGTGCTCCACTACCAAAATCTTACTTTATTTCCCTTTTACGTATTGTTATGTGCAATTTTTTTATTAAATTTTCTTCCTCAACATGATTTTCTCCCTAAACATGTGCATGCTACTGCTTCCTTAGTAGTCTTGTGTAGTCCCTTGTAGGCTGAATGTGAATTATTGAAGGGCCAAGTTGCATCTGAGGTGAGAACTTGCTTATTGTGAACACATACTGGTTTTTTTGGCTCAAATGAAGTGCCCATAAGAGAAAATCCTCTTATGACACTGCTGACTCTTGCACTGGTTTTGGTAATAATAGTCAGTTTAGCAGTATCTGCTAATACGATCTGTGGGGTCTATAGGTTAGGGCTTTTTAAAAGTAGCTCCTGAAGGTCATTCCACACTAAATCTCTCTAGTTACTAGTTTGCAATCATTTCCTTGTCATCATTTCCTTTGATTTCTGCTTTCAATTTGATAGCCTTTCTCAGGGTTTCCCTGAGCTGGTTTATCGAGCTGTATGTATCCTGTTATCTCAAAACTGTTCAATGTAACTGGCTCTTTTTGGAGGACTGCTGGGTTTTTTACTTTCGTTTCTGTCATGTTTTCTTGAAACTGTATTAGAAAAACCATCACATTTGAATAATTTTTTTTCAATTGTCTCTCTTTTATCTGAATTGGTTCACTCCTAATATTTTTATGTAATTGATGTAATTGTAGCTTTATGTCTTGACTTCAGCAACATTTCTTGACTTCACCATATGTGATCTCCCACTTAACTTCTCCAGCTTTTCTCTATTAAAGGGACTTCCTAATTTTGACTGACACTGTTACTGATCGTGGGTGAAATTTATGCTATCTCATGACTGTTTTTTAACTCATACACTCTTAGTGCTTGCAAACAATCAGATGGCTCTTGGCAAATTTTTTCAAAAACAACTTGCAGTAGGTTGACCTGTTCTCTGCAGGTTGATCACTGAGGCTGAATGATTGCAACCTAGTATCTCCTGGCTAATTTGCTAAATGTCATGCTCTAAGGTCAAGGTCAGTTTAAAAATTTTCATTATTTTGGCTGCCTCATTGGAAAACTTTTACAAAGTGTGTGACTGAACTTTGTGTAGATTACAAGTTTGTAGGGTAGGAGACAGTCCTTTGTGTCTGCAGACTGTTTAGTATCTTCTCATACTAGCTCTAGTTTTAGCTGAATCACTTTGCTGCTGCTGCATCAGTCAGTAATAATGGTCTATAAAGCAACAATCATAAGTGTGCAGAATAGCCCTTTGAAAGCGTGGTGGGGATAAATTGTTAAGATGAATTAAACGCTTATTCCTGTTACTCTGTCCAGTCATTTTGGTCAACAAGATCCTTACCTTATGCTGATAAAATCCTATTTTGTCTGAAAAGAAGTCCTGCAAAAATTACTGAAATTAATGGAAAAAATTGTCATGATTTAGATTGTACAGCCTTTGGGGCATGAACTGCAATTTCAGTCAGATTTGAATGGAGCCCAACACAAGGAATCAATGGTGGCTTCAGTTCCTTGATGCGCTGCCACAAGGCAAACAAGCAATTAGTAGCTGATGCCAGCGGTGTAAATGCTCCACTTCAAGTACTATATGAGAACACATTATAGGGGGAAATATTTCAGTTCAGAGTGCAATTTATAAATGCCTTTGTGCGAAGAGGATTTTTTTCCTAGGCAATGTGAACTAAAAATGTAAAAGAGATGGTAGCGGTAAAATTGCACTTGGCATGGTGAACCACCAAAATCTTAAATTCCTACAGCTTCAAATTCTCATTGTACTTATATCCTATTGACTCAGTAACCTTTTAATATTTTACTGTGATATAGTGATAAATATTCTCTCTTAAAGAGCTACTTGGAGTTAACAGCCTTCTTTCAATGACATTGTTTATCTTTATTAATTTCTCTTCCAAGGTTACTTGGCAGTCATATAGCAAGGTAGCTAGAGATTTAAGAGTTCATTGATAAAGAAAATTCAGGCAATAGGGTCTTCTGTACATACTAAGAACAGTGGTGATCTGAGACTTCACTGTGGAAGAAATTATTTCCTTCATGATGGCATGCTCTGAGTCTTTTTGGTAGCCTTTAAAACTGGCTGACAAAAAGACAAAAGTCATGTATTCTAAGAGGAACAGAAGGACAGAATGACTTAGCTATAAAGGTTTGAGCTTGGATGAGAAAGGTAAATACCTTTTGTTTGAACTATGAAAGATTACTTTAAAATATAGAAATTGATAAAGAGGGAGAGAAGTGTTAATTTGTTCAGATTATATAGTGCCAGATTTTGCCTGACAAATTTAACAGAGAGTATTAACTGGAAATTCACCAGGATTTTACATTTTTTTGAGATAAGGAAAGTGTCACTCTTCTGGTAGGTCTCCAGAGGACTTTGTGTGTATGTTTAGTATAAATAAGCATGAAACAATTTTTGACCACTCACACTAGAAATTGCTGCCTCTTCCATGGTCTTCTGAAGGGCATTTCTAAAGACTACTCAAATTGCAGCAGCAGTCGTCTCTGATGAATTGAGACACCAATTCCTCCAGGCTTGGAAATCCCAATTTCACAAACCAAGGCAATGAAGCTCTCTCTGTGAATGTTTATGCTTTTTGTTGCAATGAGGTTTAGAAACCACAGGGAACAACTGATCTTCCTCCAGTCACTGCTTTCTTCTCTGTTAGTTTCAAGTGTTACTTGTCATGTTCCTTCACATGTTTTACAGTTTGTCAGCTACTTAGCTGATCTAAAGATCTTCCCAGATCATCCTTGTTCTAAGATATCTGTTTTCAGAATTTATGTTGCTTTGAGGGTGACACAGCACTGGAACAGGCTGCCCAGAGAGGTGGTGGAGACTCTGTCTCTGCAGACGTTCAAAACCAGCCTGGATGTGTTCCTGTGCAACCTGTTCTAGGTGACCCTGCTCTGGCAGGGCATTGGACTAGATGATCTCCAGAGGTCCCTTCCAACCCCTATCATTCTATGATTCTGTGATCTTGTGAAATTGCTCCTCTGTCCTTACACTTGATCTGACTGGGTTTTGCGCACCTCAGGAAGAAGTCTTATTCAGATCCTCATGCGTCAGAGCACGCACTTTTATATAATTTTAAAATGCTTTAAGCAATGTATCTGAAGAGCTTTTCTGCAAATTATTAACAATATCCTTGCATTGTTTCAGTCATCAGCCAGGCCTATGGCTGGTGACGAGGTATTCTACATTTGCACAACAGGAGAGTTGCCTGGTCAGGAGACCAGAAAATCTAAATAGTCAGACACACTGAATACATGCTATTGCTAGTGGTTAGATGGGGAGCAGAGACAAAGAATTCAATATCCTTCCATTTACATCAGTAGCGAGTGGCTGCTAGACTAAGATTTCAGTTTCATCTGTTTCCCCTTTTCACAATTTCATTTTTGTAACTGCTAGGACTGTGGAGAAAAAGAAGAGTCTGTTCTCCAGTTCTCCAATGGAGTGTTTAACACCTTGCCACTGTTCACGTGCCACAGTCGGAGTAACAGCATGTATTAAGTGAAAGGCAGTTCATTCCTCACTTTTACAAGATACTTGGCCTTTTCTTGATTTTAAGGTAAATTTTTAAGATGGTGGGATTCTGTGTTTGTGTGAACACTTGTTTTTCCCTATGGCTAAGACCAAGAGGTAAACCTGTCTGGAATCTCAGAACCCAAAGTGGTCATAGAATCATAGAATACCAGGTTGAAAGGGACATCAAGGATCATCTGGTTCAACTTGTCTCGGCAAAAGCATGGTCTAGACAAGATGGCCCAGCACCCTGTCCAACTGAATGTTAAAAGTGTCCAATGATGGGGAATCTACCACTTCCCTGGGGAGATTATTCCAATGATAGATTGTTCTCGTGAAAAATTTTCCTCTTGTTTCCAGTCAGAATGTCCTCAGGAGTAACTTGTACCCATTACCCCTTGTCTTTTTCATGTGACTGTAAAATGGGAGTCTCCATCTTCTTTGTAGACACCCTTTAAATACTGGAACATGGTGATAAAGTGTCCTCTAAGCCACCTTCTCTCAAGGCTGAACACACCCAATTCTCTCAGCCTTTCCTTATATGACAGGCTTCCCAGTCCTTGGATCATCTTGGTGGCCCTTTTCGGGTCCCTCTCCAGCACTGTCCACATCCTTTTTCTATAGTGGGGAGGAAAATTGAACACAATATTCCAGATGTGGCCTGACAAGCACTGAGTAGAGTGGAATAATGACTTCTTTATCTCTGCTTCTGTTGTCCTTCTTGATGCAACCCAGCATCGTGTTGGCTTTCTTTGCCGCAGCAGCACACTGTTTGCTCATATTGAGCTTGCTGTCCACCAGGGTCCCCAGGTCCCTTTCCACAGAGCTGCTTCCCAGCCAGGTAGATCCCAGCCTATGCTGCACTCCTGGATTATGTATGCAAGAGCTTACACTTGTCCTTGTTGAAATTCATAAAGTTCTTGTTAGCTCACTCTTCCACCACTCACTCCACATCAACTGAGCAGGTTACTTTGTCCTAGAAGGCGATCAGGTTTGTCAAGCACGACTTGCCCTGGGTGAATCTATGCTGGCTTTTCCCTGTCACGTGCTTCATTTGACTTGTGATAGCCCCCAGGAGGATTCATTCTATAACTTTCCCAGGAACTGATGTTAGACTGAATTTCCTATAATCTCCTGGATCCTCCTTTAAGACCTTCTTGTAAATAGGGGTGACACGAGCCTTCTAACAGTCTTCTGGGACATCTCCTGATCTCCACAGCTTCTCAAAGATTATGGAGAGTAGCCTCATCGTGATGTCAGACAGCTCTTTTAACACCCTTGGGTAGATAACATCAGGGCCCATCAATTTGTAGAGGTCAAGCTCCTGTAATAATTTGCATGCCAACTCTTCCTCTCTGACGATGGGTCTGTGTTTCCTTGGTGACTTATTTACCTCTTTTGCTTAACAGTGGGCCTTCTGCTTGCTGTTTACTTACCTGAAGAACCCTTTCAGGTAGTTTTTGGCATCTCTGGCCAATTTCAATTTGAGCTGAGTTTTTGTGTTTCTAAGAGCATCTCTGCAAGCCCATGCCACTTCAAGGCAACGCCCTTGTATTTCTCAATGGGCATTCATCTGCTTTTTCATCTCTGCCTCTTTCTTTTTGTCTGTTTATGGTTTCTCCTGAGACCTTTCTGAAGGATGGGTATTTGAGAAGGATCCACCTTTTCTTTTGAAGCCCTCTGTTAGTGGAAGTATCCCAGATAAGCAATAACTATTTACTTTCTAATTGGTCTGTTGAGTTTTGCCATGGACTTTGCTGTTGCCATGGAAACTACTGAGAGTGCGGAGATTGAGCTGTCCACGTCCAGAAGCCATTCGTCAGATGGTAGCCATATTAAAATAAAAAAAAGTATTTCAAAGGTGACAAGCTACAGCCTGGAGCTAGTGATCCGCGTAAGGCTAATGAGGAAGTAGGAGAAAGGAGATTCTTTGTGTTCCTGTGGTAACTCCCCAGTTTTCACTTTCTTCCTTCAGGTTATTGTGATTTCATGAACAGAATATGTAGATGCTGTAACTGACTCCGTTTAAGTGTTGTTTTCTACTTCCAGTTTTAATTCAGAGATGAGATAATTTCTGTCTAGCTCTGTGTAGTGCTCTCTGGTCACTAGAATATAAAACATCATAGCAAAGAACCAAAGTTTCACGTAGTTCAACTCTACTAATATGCATGTGTTTCCAAAATGTTAGTTTAGGTGAAAAAGCCTGGATGCTTGTCTGAAATTCGGGCTTCATTGATCATAAGCTGCTACTGGCATCATGATGGAAGTAAATGGATGACTTCTGAGATGAAGGAAATCTGAGGTAATCTACTTAACTCCCCTGACCCAAAAAATCTATTAATCTATAAACACAGTCCATCATTAGCTGCCTCTGCTACAATATGACCACGTACTTGACAAATAATCTTTACATACGGGAGCTGTTTGCACTGGGGATAGTAGAGAAATCCCTTATGATATGGGTGTTACCACGAAGGCCCTCACCGTTCCCCCAAACTATATAGTTTATAGGTCCTTATACAGATTTAGCAAACTACTCTGAAGAGAGGGACTTGTGCCACATAACCTACGTGTCTGCCTCTCAGGGACTGGACTCGAAGATGCTGAGCACAGCACAACTGAAATTGCAGCCATGCTGTTTGAACACCTCCTCAACTTTACAGGCAAAAGAGGCTCTTCCCCGAGGAGTGGGTGTACGTCACATCTTCTCTGGCTGTCCACACAGGCAGGAGGGCTGGACATGCAGGTCAGAATGCTAGGAATCAGTCCCTACTAGTTTATCCACAGATATTTAGCTAACTGAATGCCTGTGTTTGAAAATGAAGCCCCTGTATGCAGTACGGAAACTCTCATCTTTGATTTGAGCTATATGGAAAATTTTGACCTTTAAGAAGTGCTGAGTTGACTGGTTGTCACATGGCTGTTAATGGCCCTCAGCCACTGATTGTTTGGTGTATTGTTTGGAAAAGAGTAGAGAGGTATCTGCATGTTGTCAGCTCAGTATTAATATAATTATTCTTTTCTTCTGGACTAAAGGAATGGTTTAGCACAGAGCTCACAGAGTAGGAAACAAGCTATTCTGAAGAACAATAAAACAAAGATTTTATGATTCCTGCAATGGAGAAAATAAAAAATGGAGAAACATCCAATTCATTTTTTTAAAAGCTGTTAATTACTAGTGGTGGTAATGCAAACGTAAAGAGCATGGAAAAAGCCAGAAGACAATTCTGAAGCGCACATTCCAGTTCTCTGCAGACTGGAAGTAAATTCAGATGTGAACTGTCTCAAATATAAGGGCTCAACAGGGAGAATTTAAACACTATCCTTAAGTTATTAAAGTTTAATCAGCTGTATCCATAAAAGACAAACAGAAATAGCAGAGCAAGGAAAAAAATTCTAGTTCGTAATATACTGAAAGAAACAGTATAGTTTGAAGAAAATAAAGTACATACTTACAGTGTGTCATATGCGTTTATTTAAAATGAAAGTTTTAGTTGAACCTGTTCAGAACACTCAAAATTCAGAACTCAATGAATGAATTAATTAAAACTAATGTCATAAATGTAAGATTTGAAGGAGAAGGAAAGTCAGTCCATTTAGAAATGTTTAATAGATTGTTAAAATCAAGGAATTCTGTAAAGATAGCTCAGCTAATGGATGCAACAGAACCTTTTTGGTAGAATGCTTTTTTTTCCTCATGCAAATACCCAGTCAGTTGATTCTGTGCAATTATTTTTTGGGATTGCTGAATTCACTGTAGCTCTAACTTGTGGCTGTGAGCTGCGATTTAAGATTATTTGAGAGGAGAAGGAACACTTGAATATCTGTGGGTATGAATTCAGCCAGCAGGATAATAACCAAAGTTTGCATTTGAGAATGCGCGTTTTACGATCTATTTGGCCAAGCATGGGCAGTACAGTTCTATTGCATCACAGAGAAAACAGAAAATCACATTCTTCCTCCATGCTAGAGTGCTTTGTGTTCTGTGTAATTAGTAAATATCATTGTTTTCGTTTAGATGAGGAAACTGACTTTTGGAGAATGAAGTCCGGAAGAGGTATATCAATATTTGCATCATCATTGCCCTAATAGAACAAGTAGCTGACCTGATGAAGGGGTCTACTAGATACCAAGTCCTTCTCAGGTCTGACTACTTGGAGGAACTGGTTTAGTTGTCAGGAAAGCTGTGGTGGGTCTTCAGGTTAGCAAGAGTTTTGAGATAGATCTGTCTAGATCTTCTCCCCTAGTGAGCTCACCTTAAAGACCAAACACTCCTTAAATCTGGATGAGGTGTGACTTAGAGATTGTTTTGTGAATAAAGAAAACTGTTAGGTGATTAACTCGGAGAGAAACCAAAAACAATTTCCACTTCTCTTGTCCTTGCCTACTGTGTCTTTAGGAGGGTATCTTGCTTCCACATATGGAGTCAGGCCTGAGAGCTGTAGTGAACCCTGAGAGCTGACTGCAGTCCAAGGGACATACATTTTTCCTTCATCTGTGAGGCCTGGCTGTATATTTGTGGTTTCCTGTCACAGCATTATGCTTTATTTAGGTGACTTGCAGGTTCCCAGAGCTGTGATGATTTTTTCATGTGACTGCAGCATGGTGCTTGCCCTGAGCAGGCTCTGTTGCTCCCTGGGAAAAGGGAAGAAGGTTTATTCTCTTTATAAAATCTGCTTTACCCTGCCTCCAGAAAGTGGCATAGCCGACACTGAAAACAAGCATGTTGTACATACCAGTCTGTCTCTTGCAATACAAAGGAAAACTGAAGAGGCCCAGGGGCCAAACAGCCATTCCCTGTGAAAATTTCAGAGCAGAGTTGTAGTGCTTGTGACATCTTCTCCTAAGGATTAAGCTGGAGAAGCAAACATGTTAAGACCTTCCTGTGGGTGAGCAGGCCTCCTGTGGCCTGCCCTAGTCCAAGACGGAGCAGGTTTTTCCTCCTGAGCTCTTCCTGAGGGAACATCCAGAGGCCCTTTAACACTGGCAGTGGGCTGGTCTCCTTTTCAGGGTTCTCTTCCCAAACCCTGTGGCCTTCCTGCTGTTGTGAAATTTGGCAAAAGCCCTCAGTGTTACTTGCTAAAGGTTTGTTTCTCTAGATTTCCCTTTTCAGCTCTGAGCATGTGAGATTCACCTTCCTGTTACTTTAGAGATCTCTGGGATTGTTTTGTATTATGTATCAGTGTCCTCTCTGGAGCTTAGTGTACAAGGTTGTCTTCAGAAGTACATGGTTCACAGACGTCACGCAAAACATAATACTTCATTCCTCATGTTTTCTCTATGTTGAGTAAGCAAAGTAGTCTGGGGATTGTAACTGCTCTTTGCTTACGTGGGTTATCAGAGCATGAAAATTGTTTTAACGCCACGTCTGCAGTTTGCTAATTCTTTTGAGAACTATGTAAAGTTACAAAACACTTTAGTAACCTGTGTCTCAGTCATCCCTCTGTGTCCTACTCTTAGGCACAAGGATACGATCATGCACACATGAAGATCTTGGGACCCAATGAGCCAAGGTGTCAGAGTTCAACATGTTGAATTACAGTTATTCAGCAGAATTCCCCCTAGCCCCAACTTCAGCTTAAAGACTCTCCAGGTACTTGATTCAAACATGGTCTGCAAAAACCATTCTCCTTCATCTCTTCATCTGACTGACTTCTGCTGTGTTGCCATCTTCCTAGTCTTCCTTTGTTCAGCATGACCTTGCAGTAGTACTAGACCCTCCATGGGAACTGTCCAGAACTCCTGTGATTTTTTGCACTTTTCTGCCTTTTTTTTTTTAAGTGAAAAATCACCTTTTGTTATGTTTGCCCCTCCTTTTCTGTGTCTCCTTCTGGCTAATTCTGCCAATTAATTCTTTAGGATGTTTTGATACAACTGTTATGAAAGACGTGAAACCTAATAATTCTGAAGTTAGAAATTTGTTGGGTTTTTTTTCCTTTTTCTTATTTTTTTTTCTTGAACAAAAGCTCTGAGTTGGTGAAGTAAAAAGCTTGTTCTTAAAGTGAAGGAACTGAGGAATTTTAGAAGTTGGTAAAACTTAAAGAGTGTAAGTTTCTGTGACAAGTATGAGAAAACCGTGAGAAAAAGCACTGCTGTACTTTTAAAGCATTTTCAGGTGCAGGAATGTGTCTATTTGCTACACTGTTATACAAGTTGTTTCTAATGTGAAGTAAGAAACTGGTCATGCTGTACCTGATGACACTTTTGCTTCACATTCTGTTCAAGTTTGACCTAATTCCTGTATACTCTATTTATAATAAACACAGTTCTGTCATTATGTCTGAGGAGAATGGCACATAAGTAGCTTAATTAAACGAGGAATGTAAAAAAAAAAAAACAACAAAAAACCAAACCCAAAACAACAAAGCCCTCCAGAATTTGTGGGCTGGGAATACTTGTGCTCCATCATAATCTCTAATTAAATTTTTAAATGACCTATACCAAAACTCTCAACAGCATATTGTAGGTTAAGGATGTGCTGAGCAGTAGCTGTGAGAATATGAAGATCTTTGCTGTTACCAGGGTCAGAGAGAACAGGAGAGGGAAGTAGTGAAGGAAAACAGAGTAATTTGCTAGAACTTGGTTGCTGAGCTTCTATGTCTTGGTTTTCTTCCTCCATTACTTTTTGTGATTGGGACATTCCTGAGGTGTCTGATATCCAGGTGTGTTGAACTAGAGTTTAGCTATGGTTTGGCAAATAGATCTTGCAAACCTTATATAACAAAGAAAAGATCAGTTTCTTCATGAAATCCCACACAAATTTTCTTCCTCCTAAAATGTCCTGCTGTGCTGAAAATAATGACCTGCTTTTATTGAGAGATTTGTAATTCTTAAGCATAATTCTTTCTTCACTTAATAACCTTCACCTAAAAACTTCCTCTTAAATTCTCCCACCAGCCCTAAGCAGTAGCACCCATTCCCCTGACAGTAGTTACCTCTCTGTCCAGGTCTGACTGAGGTATGCAAATACCACTTTTCTCCCAGGGCAGTTGTCTGGGTTTTAATATGCATATGTCAGCAGCAGAACTCACTTCACTTGCACTTGTCTTCTTTTATCACTGTGCAAGATGCTCAGCTGCTGCCTGTTCCAACGAGGAGCCACAAGACTGGAAGTTGGCTGCTCTGAAATGGCCCTAATTACTCCAAAATGGCTGAGCCTGGCTCCAGATAGGTCAGAGCTGACTAAGTGCCTTGTTGAAGGAATTAACTTTCTCTATTGGCTGAACGTGTAGTGGTTAGGTATTCTCACTATTCATTTCTCTGAACCTCCTCAGCAGAAATTCAGGATTATTATAATTTTTAAGCTTAGTTTTAGTGCAGAATTCCGCTTCCTTGATTGTGAGCTTTTATGAATTATCCAGTAGCAGTCTGCACATCGGTACGGAATTGACCAGGTTGGTTGGCAGCAGAAGCTACAGCACATTTGCTTATAATGCCTTCGTGCTTCTTACTTAATTCTTGTTCTGGGGAGTCGTTTTTTCTTCCTCTTCAGCTACTTCTGCCTAATAATATCTCTAGAGTTTGTCCCAGGCACACCACAGAACTTTATAAAGGGCATGCGAGAGTATTTCAGATCACCTCTTTAGTGACCCTCTGCTTCCTCCTAATTACTCAGTGCACTGTGAAGTCTATTCCTTTTCAAAACTGAGAGAGGGATATAGAAAAAGAACAGTAATTAGCTGTGAGCCAGAGGGCATAAAAGATTACATTCTTTAAGACAGATACACTGCTCCTCTTACAGCTAAAATTGTCATATTTCCATAGAAACACAATGCACCTGAAGTTCAAATCTTTCATAAGAAAAGAATAACATAAAGTCAAGAAATTAAAACCCATGTGATGGTGCACAGGCAACAAGAGGTAAGAATGAAAGACGCCAAAGAGAGCTTAACTTTAATACTGCCTAACTTCTGATTGTCTGAATTTGAACCATTTGGAAGGTAACCATTAGTGTCCCTCATCAGTGATATTCTACCACCTTTTCTGAAGGAATGAGCCTTCCATAAAGGAAAAGATGGTGTTGATCTCAAAAGATAGAAGAGTCATGGAGTATGTGTTGCAGGTAGTTCAATAGGTGTCTGCCACGCAAACATTCTGGGCAGAGAGGAGAGTCTCAAGAATTGGTGGATGTACTCTCACTTCGTTGCAAGGGCAAATTTAAGGGCTGATGCCACATTAGTGGAGAGAAGTCTGTTGGAACGTACAAGTATAAATAGAGGTCTGAAACATAATTGTGATTCAGCAAATATTCATACTGGGTATGGTAGCATACAAACCTTTAGGTTTAATCAGCAGACCTTAAAAAGCCTTTTTGTTCTAGAACGTGGAAGATGCTAACAGCAGAGTAAAGACTGTCCTTTTTTAATTACAGAACTGTAGTTAAAAGGACATTATGACATTTGTATGTGATGCATACACACTACTTTGGAACTTCATTTAAAGAAGTTGCACGGTTTTTGACTTGTCTGTCGGCACAATTTTCACACTACAATCTCATGGAACAGTAATGCTAGAACTGAGTGATTAAGGAGAGGAGTTTGTTTGACTCACTCTAATGTATATGGAAGTGAGTTGAACTTACTGACACCGCCCCCACACACACTTTTTTGATGCAGTCAGTGCATGCCAACAGGAGGAGGGAAGGCCCAAATTCAGCTCTCTTCTGTATTGAGGTTGTCCACATAGAATACTCCCTTTTCCCAGAGGAATGCCCAAGGCCTGATGGCTAGTACCTGCAGTCGCAGAGTTCTGGGCTTCTTGCTAATTCATATTCATAGTATGCAAAATGCACCAGTAATAAAAGAGAGAAACTGAGAGCATCCCATCTCTGGATTGTCATTAAATCATTTATTTGAGTACATACAATAGCTTTAGAATAGCCAGTTCTGAGTTCTTCTACTTGATTCATATTGTTCTTTATCACAGGTGGCAGGTGTCTTCTGACACACTGTGTGTCAGGTCAGTAATTTGCAGCATACAGCTTCTAAACAGGTTAAAACATTTTCATTTTTGTTCAGGTTGTATAAAATTTTGGTTTTGTCTCCTTGAGAAAAAAAATTATTAATCTGTGTCCTGTTGGACATGACTATGAAGAAAATATCATTAAAGGCTGCTTACATGTGCTTCAGCCTTGTATATTTTTTAGGTTCACTTAGAGATGCTACAGCTGGTTTGATTTTCTTAAGATTTCAACCAAAAGAGTTTTTAACCTTCATTGGACCAGATAACCTTTAGAGGTCCCTTTCAACCCGAACTATTCTATGATTCTTTGATTCTATGATTATTGGTAGCTATTTGGAGCCCTCGGTTTACCTAAACCAAAGAACGTGGCTTCCTTGAGGCAAAATGAAGGCCTAAACACACTCTCTTGGTGACCCAGTTTGTCCCTTCCTTTATTTCAGTCTCATGTGGTTCTTACTATGTCACTGAGTTTTTAAAACACAGGTATAAATGCAAGCATCACAGACTAATGTAACAGAACAAAATTCTATTGCAATAAATATAATCTCTTTAAATCACTGCTTAAGGTCACATTTTCAACCAGTGAAAGGAAGTCTGCAATGTGGTATCATCTAATGATACTTAAAGGAGAACACTTCAAACCAGACTTCAGAACACTGACATTGTTTCAGTGCTAATATGCATCAAAAAAAATAAAGGAAGAAACATTTCATTCATTTTGGAAAGCAAGCCAACAAAAAACACCCAAACCCGATAGTATTTTTTCTTCCTGACACCTTCATTGTTACCATGAGCAGGATAAAGAGATGTAAACTTCTGGGTGAAAGAAGTGTTTCACACTCAGTTATGATCATTGCTTCTCCTAGATCTGATTTATTTCCATCATAGGTATCAAATGCTTTAAGTTCAAATGACTGCATTTCATGATTTAAAAAATGTATTTCTAGTTTCAGGCTTTTGGTATTTTCAGGTTTTTGCAAACCTGAGAAATACAACTTCATGTTCCTTCAACACTATGGAAACACTGGATTCTACCATAACGAATTACTTGTTTTGCATTGAAACAGCTAGCTTATTAATGAGAGAAAAAAATTAGCATAAAGTTTTCCTGCTGTAGTACGTAGGATAAACATTAGAACTGTTAGTTATAAACCTACTTAATGTTCTCAATGGTCATGTTTTCATTTTAAAAAAGGGCTCAGACATTTTAAATGTACTCATATACTATGCCTTAAGTTTATATTGGTACTAAATAATCCTCTGAATACAGTGCAAACATAATGTCGAACTTCCGTGAAATGCTAACGACCAAAGAAAGGAATGGCTGTTTTTAAGCATCTGGTCCTCAACCTCAGTGACTTTTTTTGTTTGTTTGGTTTTTGGTCTGATGGAAGAAAACAAAGAAATCTCTCAGTCCACTTTAGCAGGAAGAAAGGAAGACAAGTGGTGTGTTGTGATTCAGTCATGTGGCTGCTTCTTCTGGTTCAACAGCCAAGAAGCACTCCAAGTGATTGCTGGGCAAAGAGATGGGCTTTTCTACAAAGTACCCCACCATCAGATTCCCTGTGACTTCTGTGGATTGTCACCCGTCCCATACGAACAAGGCCCTAACTATCCTTGCTCCTGATTACTCCTGGTATTTTAATTTTGAAAAGAAAGTTGTTGTGAATGGATTATTGAAACACCAACAGAAACTTTCAATTAGCTGTGGTGATTTCCTTCTGCTGCAAAAAAGAAAGACTGTAGTTAGGCTCCAGTTCTGACCCTTCTTCTGAACCTTTTGTTGGAAGGTTTTTGTCTGAACCTTTTATGTGTACCATTAAGTTTTTCAGCCACAACTTAGGTGAAGCTTATCTAAGTACTAACAGGCTTTCTGATGTACATCTCAGTGTAGTTTCTAGGCATACAACAAGGATATTAAATTAGCAAAACTGGAAAATAAACACAGGTCATTTCTAGATATAATTAGTTATACCATGGCTGCTCTTTGTTGAGGTATCTGTGATGCAGATGCATCAGAAAAAGGGGAGAAAGGAAATATGGTGTTCAGGAAGGGATGGCCTGCTTTGAAAGCTTGTAAAGGCTGTTCACAGATGAATTGAAATATTGTAGTAGCAATATTTTTGAGACATGACATATTTTTGTTGTGATCTGCTCAAGTTTTAGCCTTTGAAATTTACAGTTTTGTTATTTTTGAAGTATTTTGTATAGCCTTCTCAGTAATTGCATGATGGTCAGTGCCTGTATGCTCTTTCCACACTATCTTCGCATGTGCTCAATAAGAAATATACCACTACTGGGGTTCACCCAGCACACTGTTTAACCACCACCACCACTGTAAACTCATTACCAGCATTTGTGGGTATGTAGCTTGACATAATACAGTCTTTTCAGAGCAGACAACGAGTATGCAAGATCATTATTGCAGGCAGCTACAGAGACTGGGATATGTGTGTGTCTTCTGGATGAAAAAGTTCTTTTGTTTGGTGGTTTTATTTTTTTGTCAAAGATGATAATTTGAGGCAAAGGTGAGGGCACCCCCTCCTGCAGGGGCCTTTGTAGGGACCTGTGAGCAATTCCTGCAACCCTGGATGAGGCCACTGACCTGCCCCTAAACCTATCACTGAAGTCCAAGGAAGAAATAATTAAGAAAGGGTGTGGAGAAGGATGACTTCTGGATGCAGAGAAGTGAACAGACCCTCCTAGAAATCCCTAGGCCCCAGCTCTGCCTCCCCTGCATCCAGGGGGAGGCTGCATTCACATCCAGCCTGCAAAGGAGATGTTGCAACTCCTGACACCTCTCATGCTGTGGCAGCTGCAGAGGCCAGTGCTGCACATGCAGCAGCCTCCACCTCTCCCACACACCCAGCACTTCCTAGGTCCAGCTAAACTTGGACTGCTGTCCTGGACTGCTGTCCGATTTCCCTCCTTTTCCTTAGAGGCCTAATACTGGCCAAAGTATTTACCAGAAATTTATTTATTACTCTTCCATCCACCTGCTGTTTAGCTAATTGCTGCCTTAGTAGGCTGGGCAGTGAGTTCATATGGTCAGCAAGTTATGTAGCCAGCCTTGGCTGGGTACGAGAGAGGAAAAGGGTATCTTTAATCCAGAATTCATTTGCACATATTCGTTCTCACTCTCATTTACAAGCCCCTTTATTGCTCATTTTTAGCTACATGCCAGCACAGAATTTGAAACTCCAAGGGGGAATTCTGAATATGAGTGAGGTAGAAGAAGCACAAAAAGGTGTAGGGAGAGTGCATGGACAGGATGCCAGCCTGGTGCTGTGACTACTCAGTAGGTAAGAGTCCTGTTCCCTGCTTGACTTGGGAACTCATTTGCATAGTTGCCATTTTCCTTCCATTCAGTGTTCATGACCATGTGCTGACCAGATCAGAGAAATCATCAGGCAAAAATGAACACCTCATTTAAAAAAGAAAAAAAGTAAAGAATAAATTATTAACCAGATCACCAAGATTAGCAGTGCAAAAGTTGGTGCAGGGAAGAGGAGGAAGGAGAGAGACAACTGTTTTCAAAATCATTCTACTGAGGAAAACTTAGTTTTGAAAGCTGTTACTGTACACTAGAGAATGTGTAGTTATACGCTGAGGGCAGCGTAATTATAGGTAGTTTGAAATTTATCATAAAATCAAAAAATACTTTAGGCTGAATGGCACCTCTGGAGCTCATCTAACCCGGTCTGGCTCTCTGACCAAAGAAGGACCAGACGCAAAGGTAGATCTGTCAGTTATACTATTTCCTTTTCAGTTACTGGCTATTTATCTGTTACAAATTAGGGTAACTTCAAAGTCTATCACTTTTTGTCTTAGTTCCATGGGAAAATGTTAGAATTTCCCCTAATCTGAGCATGTGAATTCTGGCATAAACTTTGCAGTACTAGTAATATATTTTTTTCCTTCAGTCTTTGGTAGTAGATATATTTCCTGTTCAGATTCGTATTGCAGATGCTTTCAACAGATTCTTATTTTGAAAACCCGTTTCACAATGACTGTGTTTTGTCACTTCTTAGTACCTTTATCACATATCTCACAATGCAGGGAATTTTCTGAGATGTCTTCATCTGTATATTAACACATCCCTTCCAAATACTAGTGACAAATCAAGTCTTGTGTTAAGGACTTCTGTATTTGCATTCATGGGAACAATTTTTTTTCTTTTTCTTTTTTTTTTTTTTGGAGCTGGAGTTGCAAAAACATCTAGGATTGATTTTTAGGGTAGAACTTATTCTCCTGAATCCTCTTATCAGTGAGATCAGTAAGTTTTTATTGACAGTCCTACATTAGAGTATATATCAAAAAACCCTCAAGGGAAAATACGGTGAAAATGTTAAATTTTCCAAGAGGTATTTTACTCACAGTCTCTCTCCAACAGGGATTTCTTCATTACCTTATTTTCTGCAGAAAAGCAGGTCTTGACATTGGTGCTGTGAGAACCCTGTAGCAGCAGATCCACCCCTGTGGATTTGTGACAGGATCAGAGGGATGACAGAAGCTGGTCCCTGTCACTATCTTCATTGCCAAGGAGTTAATTTGTCATATTTCTGTGGGCTTTTGCTTGTTCTGCAGGGCAGCTCAATGAATAGCAAAGTGTATGTGAAAGTTTCAGAGTTTAAAGTATATCCAGTTTTTTCCTTAAATGCCCTAGCTGCCTTAGGGCACTAAGAAACCACTTACATTTCAATTCCTGACAAAAATAATCATGACACATGGGAAGAGGAAGGCTATGAACTGGTGCAAAAAAAGAGAATAATATTGAAGTTCTGGTTCGTGTGCTTACAGCCATGTGCAGTGTGCAGTGATACTGTGCAGAATGACAAAATGCTGCTTGCTGGTGAAACATGCTGTACGCTTACATTTCAGCAGGAGAGAAGAAATAAATTTTCTGCAATAGTTACCACACGTGAAGCCTTTTTGCTGCACCAAACAAGGTATGCCAGTGTAGTTAGAGTAGTTATTTGCTTGGTGTGCTATTTGGTCTGTTATTGCAATGGAGTATTGTAGTAGTTTTATAAAAAGACTTGGAAGTATTTCAGTTTACTTTTGAATATTTTTAGGTCACACTAACTGCATATTTCCATCAATAACACAAGAAAATATGCTTTACTCCAATAATGAGCAGTTGTTCTGTTTATTTCAATGTTCTTTAAAACAGCCAGGAAGGAAAATTTTCCAACAAACCTACCTAGCATAAATTAAATGTGCCAAGGGGTGAACTGAACTCATACTTCAATTTTTATGTAAGTCTTATGCAAATATTTGGTTTGCTTTTAAATAAAACATGAGCAGTTACTCTTGTAATGGGTAGCACCACTTCATGGAAGACACACCTTTGACAGTATTTATTACAATAATGATTAGTTTTCTGAGATCTGTCAGGAGTGTTGATAATAATTCCACTAGTTTTCAAAGGTATGCTATTGACTGCAGGAGCAGAAGGTCATCCAGTCTCTCTCTTGGAAATGTGTCCCACTGCTGAGAGCTAGCCACAGAAGGATTGTACGTTAAATTCAAAATCCTAATTCAACATTGCATTTTTGATTCTAGTTAAACAGATCTAAATATGAGTTCAAGTGCCATTGCTATGTTATGTTTACTGTCTTGCTTAAGAGGTGTATACTTAAACGCTTTGTTTCATAGAAGTTTACAGGAATAATGTGCAAATATGTTTTTGAGGTTTAGAGGTATGACACCAGGATCAAAGTTAACTTGGTATTTTCTTAGGGCTTACTTAGCAGAGGATTTCGGTATAACCTAGGTAATATGGTTACTTCAGGAAATTCAAACACGACCTTCCAGGGTAGAGCAACATATTATATTTGGCTTAAGACTTCCAGGCACAAAATATTTAGTGTGGTTTCCCAAGAGAAAGTTGTTAACCAAGCAAAACTTTGGACAGAATGTGATTTGGCAGTTTGGCAGTTGACTTAGGGCTGGTGAAAATACTTTCCTGATCTCAGCAGAATCCTTACTGTGCCTCAAACATATCCTTAAATTGTATGTCATATTATATCTTATACAGGCTAAATAACATAGTAGAAATCATAAAATCACCAGCTTGGTCATGAGGGTAAGTAGGAAAGAACTTACTGTGATGGGTAGCTCCACTTAGAAAAGGAATCAAAGTTAGTGTGGAATTGGCTAATTCTGACAATTTTTTACTCAAGCACAACTTCTTTTCAAGATCTATATATATGCCATGTAACTCCCATTTTAGGACTAGCAACTTTTCTAAATCACTAATGCACAAAACATGCCTCCACAGCACACCTCCACTGCAAAAAGAGTAAAATACTATTTTTTGTGTTTGGTCAGGACAATCATGGTATGGAGTGTAAATTACACAACGGTTCTTGATTTTGTGAGGTTTAGTTATAAATCAGATGGTGCAAATCAATTCAGAAGAGGTCTAGAGAGAGGTCTGGTTGATTATATGAATTGGAAAAATGTCAAGTGCTGAATGTATGGTAGACACATCCCATAGGAATGGATATTGTAGCAGAATGTTGCTGAAGAATAGCACGAATTCAGCAACTCTGATTCAGTGATCAGCATATTTATTTTACTCCAGTTTCACCATGACGAAAATTTACCTGGGGAACATGTAAGACACCATCTCAAATTATAAAAAACATGGGTTAAATACTTCAGCTTGCTGGGGGTCGAGGGGGGAAGCTGTCCTGAGCAATGTCAGCCACTGTTTTCAGCTCATGCTAAGTTGTGTGAGTAAGATCACCAGTTTCCTTTGACTTCCCCGGCTGAGCAAATCAGGCATGTTTTGTATGACTAGTTTCCTGTTAAAGGCATTTGATAGTCCAAAATGATGAAGCTGAAACTTGTGCCTTTGGGAGTCCTCCTCAGATGCTTTACTGCTGTACATCTTGCACATCTTTTCATATTATAATAATGAGAATCATGAGTTAGGAATTAAATATTAACCTGTATGGTTTTCTGAAAATTCCTCTGTCTATAAAAATTGTACTATTAGACTGGAGAATTGCCCTAAATAACTTCTGATACAGAAAGTAGCTGATGGACCTTAACACTTGGAGGGAGGATGACCATAGACTACTGTTTTCCTGTGAGGCACAAGAGGTCCACCTCTTCTGAGTAAAGCAGCAAAGCCAGTAACTCTTAAATAGCATGGGGAAGTTGCTATCAGCTTTTTAAATGTGCACATAAAGATAAATTTCAGTGATGGGAAAATTGCATCTGGACTTGTGTGAGTAGGCTTAAGCAAAATATTCCAAGCATGTGAGAGCTGTGTTCATGACAAGCTGCTGCAGTGAAGCTATGTGCACTGGTGTTCTAGACATCTTCATCTGAGCTATTAGATACCTCACACCAACTTGTTTATGCAGCTTTATAATATATGGTTTGTTTGATAACAAGAAGTCCACTGCTATTTCCTCACGTTCCAGGATGGCCTGGATGATGAATCTTGGATGATTCATGTGTACCACTGCGTGTTTGGGGTTTTTTGAGCCTGCTGTGATAAATATGTCCATTTGTCAACATTAAATGTTGTTCACCGTATGTTGGGCCATTTGCAGAACAATTCCAAATCCTTATGAAATCTGTCTGCAGCTGTCTTGGGGCTCAGCATTTCAATTTCTCTGTCAACGCTCCATGGAAGTTATCTACATAGAAGAAAACAACAACAGCGTCAATTCTTGTCCCCTCTGAGATGTGTTTTAATACTTGGCACAGCTGGAAAAGGTCTTTCAGTATTGTGCTGTTTTCTATTTTTCGTACTGTTACCTTATCTAGTCTTTTAACTGGGATCCTCACTACTGAGTATTATGCAGAAACTTGTCAGAAAGTGAAACTTTTTCAGATTCATATGTTCTGTGCTATTAACGCAAGCTGTTTGCATGTCTCAGTAGTACTAGCAAGGATGTAATTTCCCGTTTGTTTGGTATTTAAACCCATTCCTAAGGTGTTGTTTAAGCCCTACCAAAAGAAATACATTCCAAATCACGGTAAAGGGCTTTTCTAAAAGTAGGTACTAACATCTGAATTAAAGTGCACATATATGTGTCTGTGGCTGAAGAGGTGAATTAGAAGCAGAAATGCAGAGTTTTCTTTTAGGTATATTATGAGAATAAATCCGAATTGCTGGCAGCAAAATATTGTCCTTGTTAATAGAAATTCTGTTTAAAAATATTGTAGAGCCTTCAGAAATCGTAAGCATCACAGGTCACCGTGGATAGTCCTGCTCTCAAAGAAAGGAAGAGCAGGGTGTTCTTCTCCAGGGACCTGGGCATTTCTTCCTCCCCTCCCCGGCACAGCCAGTGACCGTGGCCTCTCTCTATTTTGCAGTGTGTAATGCCAGTGAGGGGGAGCAGCTCCTTGTCCTTGTCTCTCCCCAAAAGAGAAGTAAAGATGCATGTTTGCTGCAAGAAGCAAGCATGTCCAAAGGGACAGAGTGGAGCTGCCCCATCTGCTGTAATGTTCGAGGTGACATCGCTTATGTGACCCCCTGTTTCCACCATTTCTACCTGGGTTGCATCCTGTGGTGGGCAAAGAGAAAACCATCGTGCCCCGTTTGCTGACAGACTGTCAACACCACCATTTACTCTGTGCGGCCAGAGGAAGACTTTTTGGAGTTGGTTCCTCCACCCCTCTCAGGTTGATTGGTTGCCAGCCAGCAGGATGAGCTGGGTGCTGCAGAGCTGGTGCCCAGGACTTACATGGCTGGCTTGCAGCCTGAGGTCTGGGCGGGCCTTTTCCAGGCTTCCTTGGAGATCCTTGAGCCCCTGCTGTCCTGGATGAACCACGTGCTGTACAAGGCTTGTGGGAGGTAGCCTTGGCCCAGGGCACCATCATAGTCAGTCGGTGCTGCTACGGGCTGAACGAGGAGACCTTGTTCCAGGAGCTGCAGCCCTTCCTGCAAGACCAGATGGTGACATTTGTCAGCCAGCTTATCGATGTGGCAGCAGAGCAGTGCAGTGAGCAGATCCTGTGGCACCTGGAGCTCCTGTGCTCCTGTGCTGCCAAGGAGGAGCAGGACAACCCAGTGGCCACCCCTGGCCCCTCCACCTCCCTGGGGAGGACTCCTGTCCCCAGCCCCAGAGCACAGGAGGAGTCCCCTGAGGAGCTGGGGCAGGCGGTGGCAAATCCCTCCACTGCTGGCCAGGGCAGGGACTGCTCACCTGGGGGTCCTGGCGCCCCCCAAAGAGGAAGGCCAGTGGCTCACCCACCTCTTCAGCCCACAAGAGGCCATGCCACCGGCAACTCTAGGGTGCCCCAGAAGCCAGTGAAACCAGGGCAGGGCCACCAGCTGGAGCATGTGCTGGCCCCCAAGGGGACTGGGAGACACTTGTCAGTAATTCTGTTTATGAAAGAAGAAAATAAAACTGTGAAAACTGCAGGAAAATTCTTAGTCTGTCATTACAAGCAGCGCAGCTGGCTTTGCTACCTCTGCTATCCCTGATGGTTTCTCATCCTTCTCCTGGTGCTATACACACCTTCCCCTCACGTGTCGTCTGCAACTTCCACATTCTCTCTCATAACTTGCCCTGAAGCCCCAGTTCATCAGTTAGAAAGGGTATTTCTCACAGGTTCTTCAGGAGATTACATGTTTTTAACTATTTCCATCTCAGGTCTTCCTTGCAATGTGTCTCTCAGCTTATCAAATCAATAAATTCCAGGCAAACAGGGTTTTGCATTGTACTGCCATTTAAATGCACTTAAGCTATATTTTATTATCTTCTGTGGTCGGCTAATAACTATCGAGGGGAATTAGTTATGGCATTTAAAGATCTTTTCAAATTTAGTCTTGGACTTTTCCCCTTTTTGAATTTTTTCTTTGAGTTGTTTGTGTAGACATCCCATGAGTGTACAGACTTAATTCTTTCTATAGAGAGATTAACACACTGCTAATCTTCCAGAAATGGGTCTTTAGCTTTTTAAAAAAACAAGGAATAATAATAGTGCATGGATAGTAGGAAATGGAGCTGTTATTCAACAAAATAGCAATAATTCTGGAAATAAATAGTCCTGAGCCTTGGTTGCCTACATGTTGACAGACCAAAATGGCAGCTGCTCTTTGTTTTGGCTGGAGGGTTATTTCCTTGAAGCACTGTACCTCTGTCCTGTTTATAGCTTTCTTCACCTCCAGTTTGTATGTGCCAGTCCCAGGAGGCTGATGTGTGTTGCAGGAGTGGACAGCTGGGACACAGCAAGGAGAGCCTGAGCTGGGGCTGGACACTTTGCCTGGGAAAGAGACACAGGTGGTCTTCCACAAATCTGCTCCACAGGTGAAGAATTGTCTGTTTGTGGAGAAACATCTAAATGCCATTACTACCTTTGTCCATGGGATTCCATTCCTATCCTGGGAGTCATGCAGTGTGGCTATGTCTTCATGATAAACAGCCAAGGCCATAACCTCATGGTGAGGGTCATTGTGTGCCTGCAGAGGTGAAGATGGGGTGAGTAATGAAAAGATCCAACTTCAACTTACAATGTCTGCTCAAATTAAAGGCAAAATTCCCAGTATTTCAGCTGTGGACGACTGCACTTGTATTCTGTCGTTTTACAATGAAAAAAACTCTGTTGGACAAAGCTAAACATGCACAGAGGTGTTCACAGGTCCCCAGCTTAAATTTAAAAGTGCACAGTAGTAATTTCCAGTTTCATTTATCTTCCTTATTTTTTCCGACAAGTTCATATGTGGACTTTTCATACTCGTTTTTTTTTGTACGTTAAAGCTGCGACATCATTCCCAGTGGTTTTGTTTGCACTACTGAGAATTACTTCAACAATTTTCTTATCAGGTCTGCATAGAAGGTTTAATTTTTTGATAGTGTTTTTCTTTAATAAATACATTTTGCACTAACATACTTAAATGATGATATTAACAGAACACGTGTAATAAAACTTCATTTCTTTATAAATTGCCGTTTCTCTTTCTAGATGCTTTTAACATATGTTTGGGGTTTTATTACTTTGTTTTCCATTCTCTGTCCTCCTGTTAAGGAATAAAGCGTTTTCCAGATTTACTTGACTCTGAAAAGTGAAAGATAGTGTGGTCTTGTTGACTTAATAGGACCAGAAGCAAGTGTCTGCTGCTTCCATCTTGCTTTTCAACTGAATCACTGGACAAAATTTGGCAGGTTTTGAGATGTACTCACCATCCAACTATTCCCATCAATGGTAATGATATTTGGAGTGCTAGGCACATTTGAAAAGTAGGAATTTCTGTTCAACTTGTATTTAAATGAAGTCACACCATTGCTTTATGTTGGTGATGGGACAGGCAAGTTATGCTTACAGCAGGTTTTAAAGCCAGTAAGTCTTTACATCACTTGTGTCTGTCTCCTGTGTAGTTATCCCATCGTCTTTCCTGCTTTCTTAAATAGTGTTTTTTTCTTCTATTATTCTTATGGTGTTCCACCTCTTGTTATTTTAGAGGGATATTATTTAGAGGGATATGTTTCCAGAGAGCTCCCTTCCTCTCCAGATACCTAATCCACTTACCACTTTTGTCTTGGACATGTCCTCTAGCTTTTCATATTATCTCAGCAGAGCATCCATGG
This sequence comes from Stercorarius parasiticus, assembly GCA_013396915.1. Classification (NCBI taxonomy): domain Eukaryota; kingdom Metazoa; phylum Chordata; class Aves; order Charadriiformes; family Stercorariidae; genus Stercorarius; species Stercorarius parasiticus. The sequence continues at coordinate 416,103 of VWZL01001669.1, forward strand.
GATGAGCTGAATTATGTTGGTTTGATGCTCGTGTCAGTCTCTGTGAGCTCCACTTAAAACCATGTGAACTCCTTGGAAGCACAGAAAACCTGTGTGTAGCCCGTAAGTAGGTGTAACATAGGTGCTATCTCTCTTTTCAATGTGATTAAAAACAAGGTATTGATGATGTGCCTTAAAGAAAGACCTATGTGAACTGACTCTACTTAAGTGAATTTAACATTGTACTATTAATGGTCTCAGTATTTTTAAGGCCTTTTAAATTGTAAATTTATTACAGAAATAGTCTTACAGAAATTCCAAAGCAGTACAGGCTCATGTTTAAAACTATTGGATTTAAAACTATATGGAAATTCTCCATAACTTGTTCTTTCTGCTGTCTCACTGCCTTATTCACATTGAATAGTATTGACTTCCCAATAGTAATTTTTGCAATAATCTAAGAGTACGATAACGAGAGCTGTAGAAATCTAAGAACTAATTTTTCAGATCCCAAACTCATAGTCTTTACTCTTCCAAGAATATTGATTCAGTGATATTTTCCCTCATTCTGCTTACCCAAATGTCACTGAGGAGCAAAGACAGTGGGATTAGTTTCTTATGCTCTCCTAGGCTCAAACTCATAGGGTTTGACAAGGGAGGAAGGAAGGGATGTTGAAGCTGAAAGAGAACATAACATCCTAGGAAGTGTGGGTTAGATGAGTGGACAGTGAGGTGGATTGAGAACTGGCTGAATGGCAGAGCTCAGAGGGTTGTGATAAGCAGCACAGAGCCTAGTCAGAGGCCTGTAACTCGTGGTGTTCCCCAGGGTTCAGTACTGGGTCCAGTCTTGTTCAACATATTCATCAGTGACCTGAATGAGGGGACAGAGCGTACCCTCAGCAAGTTTGCTGATGACACAAAGCTGGGAGGAGTGGCTGACGCACCAGAAGGCTGTGCTGCCATTCAGACCTGGACAGGCTGGAGAGTTGGGCGGAAAGGAACCTAANCCCCAGCTCAAGAAGGACAGGGAACTACTGGAGACAGTCCAGCGGAGGGCTACAAAGATGATCAAGGGACTGGAGCATGTCTTTTCTGAGGAAAGGCTGAGAGACCTGGGTCTGTTTAGCCTGGAGAAGAGAAGACTGAGAGGGGGTCTCATAAATGCCTGTAAATATCTAAAGGGTGGGTGTCAAGAGGATGGGGTCAGACTCTTTTCAGTGGTGCCCAGCAACAGGACAAGGGGCAATGGACACAAACTGGAACACAGAAAATTCTGTTTCAACATGAGGAAATACTTATTTACTTTGAGGGTGACGGAGCACCGGAACAGGCTGCCCAGAGACATTGTGGAGTCTCCTTCTCTGGACATATTCATAAGCCGCCTGGATGCATTCCTGTCAACCTGCTGTAGTGAACCTGCTTTGGCAGGGGGATTGGACTAGATGATCTCTGAAGGTCCCTTCCAATTCCTGCCATTCTGTGATTTTGTGAATTGAGGTGATGCATCCAGAGTAACTTAAATATGTGGAAAGCACTGTGTCTTCTAAGTCCCAGTCCCAAACTTCAACTATAAAATTAATCTTTCCATTTTCAGTGGAGCCAGCTTTTATAGAGACAAATTCATAGAATGGTTTATGTTAGAAGGGACCTTAAGGATCATTGAATTCCAACCCCCCCTGCAATGGGCAGGGACACCTCCCACTAGACCAGGCTGCTCAAAGCCCCATCCAGCCTGACCTCGAACACTTCCATGGATGCAGCATCCACAGCTTCCCTTGGCAACCTGTGCCAGTGCCCCACCACCCTTATAGTGAAAAATTTCTTCCTGATATCTAATCTAAACCTACCATCTTACAGTTTGAAGCCATTGCCCTTCATCCTATCACTACATACTCTTCTAAAAAGTCCCTCTCCAGCTTTCCTGTAGGCCCCCTTCAGGCGGAGGCCACCGGAAGGCCGCTATAAGGTCTCCCCAGAGCCTTCTCTTCTCCAGCCTGAACAACCCCAACTCTCTCAGCCTGTCTTCATAGGATAGGTGCTCCAGCCCTCTGAACTCTTTGTGTCCCTCCTTCGGACCTGCTGAACAGGTCCACATCCTTCTTGTGCTGAGGACTCCAAAGCTGGATGCAGCACTTTAGGTAGGGTCTCACCAGAGTGGAGCAGAGGGATAGAATGATCTCCCGCGACCTGCTGCCCATACTTCTTTTTGATGCAGCCCAGGATACAGTTGGCTTTCTGGGCTGCAAGCGTGCATTGCTGGCTCAAGTTGAGTTTCTCATCCACCAGCACCCCCAAATCCTTCTTCTCAGTGCTATTCTCAAGCCATTCTCTGCCCAGCCTGTATTCATGCTTGGGATTGCCCTGAATCATGTGCAGGACCTTGTAGTTTGCCATGTTGAACTTCATGAGGGGGCATAGGCCCACCTCTCAAGCCTGTCCAGGTCCCTCTGGATGGCATCGCTTCCCTCCAGCATGTTGACTGTGCCAAAGAGTTTGGTGTCGTCAGCAAACTTGCTGAGGGTGCACTCAATCCCATTGTCCATGTTGCCAACAGAGATGTTGAACAGCACCAGTCCCAGTACCAACCACTGAGGAATGCCACTCGTCACTGGTCACCACTTGGACATCGAGCCATTGACTGCAACTCTGAGTGTGACCATCCAGCCAATTACTTATCCACCAACAAAAACAGAAAAGGGAGAAAAGTTTAGGGGGGAGGTTTTTTTGTTGTTTTTGGTTGCTTTTTTTTAACATGCGTTTGGCCTAAGTATTTTTGTTAAGGAACTTTAAAGATATTAAAAAACCAGTGTCTTGAATTATTAGTGTATGGAAATGGAGCTGCTTTTACATTCAGAGCTGTATAAGGGTTTGCTTTTACCTGGTAACAGACCTTTAAGTATTCGCATACGGCTTTAATTGGGGTGTCTGAATAGGACACAACGGACAGTATGCCAGGACATTAAGTGTTCTGTATTTGTTCTCTCAACTGCATACTTTGCATTGTAACATGCTGCTATTTTTTGGTATAATTCCCAGCTTGCAGGCAGACACTGGCACAGGTGAATTCTGCCTGCAAGTATCACCAAGCAAAGATTTCTAAAAGCAAGACCAAATATTTGTTCATCACTTTCTATAAAACTGCATTTGCACACTTTTTTGAAAAACAGTTTCCTTATGCTGCTAACTCTACCAAATAACAATGTTCCCTTTGAAATTCACTTCATATCTTTCTCTCAAAGATTTAATTAGATAAAATGGTATCAAGAGGTCTGCACTGATCCCAGGATATGGAGATTTTTAGTAGGGAGCTATTGTGTAAGCCTTCCTTTGGCAGCTTCCCTGAGTTCCCTACAGACACTATCCCCCAGCATCTAGCAGTCTATAAAATGAATATTTCTTGAGAGAGTAAAAAGTATTAGCAAATTACAGGAACATTAGCCACATTACAGAATTCACAATCAGTTACATTTTTCCTACCTCTTCTGAGTGCTGGGAGGTGTGTGGAGGCCTTGATAACGAATGTGAGACTGTTTCAAAGAGATTACTCAGAATAAAAGAAGTTTCAGCAGCAGAATACTTCCGTGGAGAATCTGCTACAAGAAGTGAGATGTCAGAAAGAGACACAGCAAATTATGCTAAATTGAGACTCCTGAGATGAAATGCATGATGAAATTAGTAAATTTCTGCCATTGCTTGCCTATTTAGGAAGGATACACCGAAGTAAGAAATAAACTGCCAAGCCACAGTACTGTAAAAATGGGAATGCCTGTGCCAGGGATGTGTGTCACCTTTTGTCAAAATTAGATATGTAAGCAATAAGTAGGGCAGGGACAGATTAACAGAACAGGCAGTGAAATCAGCTCTAGATTTCCTTTTTTGATGTGGTAAAAAATGATCAAATTGGAAGGCACATATTGTATACTGTAGCAGGTGAAAATTGTATAGTAATAAAAACACATGCACGGCTAAAGAGAAATCTAGCCACAAATAATTAAGTCATCTAATTACCTTTTTCTTTTCATTTTTTGATCACACTTCTTTGCAGCATTTTGACCTTACAAGGGGAAAAAAAAAAAGAATTAGTGGAGTTGAAGGGAAAAGTTGATTCTGATGTTCTGACAAAGGGGCTTTCTAAAGCCCTTAGCAGTTACCCAAGCATCTTGCTGATGACAGCAGTGGTGGATGCTACCCGACTGTGTGTTACCTGTGGTGAACAGAAGTTTGAATGAGGATTCATCAAAATAGCAATGTTCTATGAAGAAGAAAGCTTTGGAAGAAAATTGGCTGTGAAAAGGAGAACTGGAACAAGCAGGAAACTATGGGAAACGTGGGGCAGGTTGTACGCAGTTACTTTCTATCCTCAGGTCTGTGCTTTTATAAAAACTGAAATGCTTTTACTTATTTGCAAATAATGTGTGGAGAAAGCAAAAGCCTTTTCTTGGCTGACGGTTGGGAAAATTGCCTTTGAAGGTAACTTTGTATTTTAGCCATTACTGGCCAAGTGGGTAAAAGGAACTCCTGTGGCAAGGCTACATCAGAGGCAAAGGATCTTTGTCCTCTGTTAAATCTAGTCAAACAAGTTGTTTCAGTCTTCACCACTACCTTACCTCTCCCAGTGACTCAGTCTCTTAAAGGAGAATAATATTATCAGCTAAGAGCAGGTGAGATTTAAGTAGCGTTATTGTAGTACTCTCAGCCTGTGCTGTAGGAGACATGGCATTTCAGGCTGTGGTTATCTTACCACATTAGCTGAACTTCTGACTCAAGGTCTCAGCTCGATCCCACTCCTTACACTTTTCTTTAGCACTAGTCTAGTGTAAGGCAGCTGGCTTCAGGCCTGAGGTTTGTCTCGCGTTTGAGCTGCAGAAAGGGGGTGAAGGCATGGCTGCTGATAGTCAGCCCAAGGACAGGTTTTCTTTTAAATGCTCCTCTCAGAATTGTTTGGAGCAATGAGCTTCTATCAAGCCAAGTTCATTAAACTTTAGAAAGCACAGTGACATCTTTGATATGGAAGAAGTTGTCAAGGCTGCCCACCCACAAGTGCAATGCAGTGATTTCTCAGGAGTAATAGTGCTGATGCAGCCTGCTCTTAAAAACAAGGAGGTGTGCTGTGGGATGATGTTGTGCATATGCAGATACTATGTGGTGTTTCCATTGCCAAAAGATTGCATATGCTTTGTTTAGAAGCTTCCTGACATCCAGCTCAGCATCTGCACTGAACTCTTAACTCGATGAACTGGGTCTAATGGCCTATGATTTAATTTTACTGCAGATTAAATATTGACAACCTAGAAGTGTTACTCTCTGCTGACACCTTGATAAATGTTTATGGCTTGGTGTGTAGAATGTAAGATCAGCTGTCTTCCTTAACATTACTTTGAAAGCAGAAAATAAACTCTTGCGAAGAAGATTATGGTGAACAGCATATCATTGTGAATGTTGCCACATTGTACTAATTAGATGTGGAAATTGCGATGGTTTCTGTGATACATATAATTAACTTGTATGCCTTTCAAAGCTTTTATGGCACAGATATCCTGCTGAGATTAAGCCATTAGCACAAATATACAGAACAAAATATCTTGCTCTATTTTTCATTTCGCAGTATTGAAAGCTAATCAGACACCTTTCCATAACATTGAAAAAAAAAATCTCAGATGCATTTTGCTGGATTAAATAGCAAATCCAACCCTTGGCATGAACATGTGGACTCATGGTATAAGTTAACATTCTATTAATTGCAGTGGTGTTATGTAGATAGTTATATCAATATCAAATGCAGACAAGGGTTCAGGGATCAACTTCCCATAGGAGGAATGATAACAAGGAAATAAAAGAACCCTGGAGTAAAGTATCTTGTCTTGAGAGCTATTCCAGCCTGCAGAAAGGGGAGAAAGATAATTTTACTTGTGTACTCAGGTTTTTCACATGTTCCTGGGAGTGTTGGAAAAGGTATGTGATTGCTGCTTTGAAGACAACCTCTGTCATAGTTTCAGCTGGGATGGGGTTGACTTTCTTGCTAGTAGCTGGTATAATGCTCAGTTTTGGATTTGGTATGAGAATAGTGTTTCTAGCACAATAATGTTCTTGGTTCTTGCTAAGCAGTCAAAGCATTTTCTGCTCTTCACATTGCCCTGACACTGAGTAGGCTGGGAGCGCACAAAAAGTTGGGAGGGGACACAGCCAGGACAGCTGACCCCAGCTGACCAAAGGGATATTCCATGCCTGCCATATAATGTCATCCTCAGTATATAAAGCTGGGGGAACAGGAAGGAAGGGGAGGACGTTCAGAGTTACGTCATTTTGTCTTCCCAAGTAACTGTTATATGTGATGGTGCCCTGCTTTCCTGGAGGTGGCTGAACACCTGCCTGCTGGTGGGAAGTGGTGAATGAATTCCTTGTTTTGCTTTGCTTGTACACATGACTTTTGCTTTACGTATTAAATTGCCTTTATCTCAATCCATAAGTTTTCTCACTTTTACTCTTCTGATTCTCTCCTGCATACCATCCAGGGAGGGTGAGCGAGTGGCTGTGTGGTCCTGGTTGCCAACCGGGGTTAAACCACTACAGCCTCTAATGAAGTTAGAGAAGGAGGGGAACATCCATGCTCTGTTCAAAGACAGCTACCTTGATCTGTCACCAACCGTTACCTGTGTGACCAGACCTTGTGCTTCCATGTCAGGTGTAATGAACAAGTCAAGCTGGAAAGCATGAACATTTAAAATAAAGCTTTTCTCTTTTCCCTGAGATTGAGCACTTCTGTCTTCTGACTTGCAACTTTGGCTTAGTTCCTGGTGCTAGAAGGCTCTTTCAAGAAGATCCAGATCATTAAGCATTAGGTTGTGTGCAGCTCTTCACAGGTCTCTATGTTTACTCCATGAAATTTCCACATGACCTCTTTTGCATTGACAAATCTTACTCAGATGCCATTTAAACATTTCCAGGAAAGTTTATTTTCCACAATTTCCACATTATTTATTCCATATTAATTTCCACAGTTGCATACAGATGCTCAGCGGCATCCATGCTTGTTTTTACCATGCATGGATTATGTCATTAATTCACACCATAAATTCAATTATGTAGATTTTGGTAGATTATTTCTTTTTTCCTAAATTGTTTCATGAAGGTAATAATTTTCTGATATTTCAGTTAGGCAGCAGTTGTTGCACATCCAAAAGTTAGTTGTGCAAACCTTCAGTTTGCCAACAAGTGACAAACACCTACCTGTAGTTCACTGGGATGTGGTGGCTGTCCAGATTTCACAGAATCACAGAATCACAGAATAGTTTGGATTGGAAGGGACCTTTAAAGACCATCTAGTCCAGCTCCCCTGCAATGAGCAGGGACATCTTCAACTAGATCAGGTTGCTCAAAGTCCCATCCAACCTGACCTTGAATGTTTTCAGGGATGGCACTTTCATTCCAGCTTCCTTTAGTTCCTAGAAAAGGATTGTTCAAAACTAATCTCTTGCTGGTTTATCTGCTACATCCTCCCACAGAGCCAGCAGTGACAAAGGGCAAGCACAGGCATCCGTGGGGGTCTCAGACTAAAAGGCAAAGCAAGCTAAGCCACTCTTTCTACAAAATATCTTCTTTCAGGGGTTTTGTGGGCTCAAGGTTACAAGGAACAAGGTATACCATTTAAATACAAAATGTTGGTGGACACTGTGTTTCCACAACTTGCATTTCTCTGAGATGATTCTTTGTTAATTCCTGCAGCCTTGCCTAATTTGTCACATGCATGATTGCAAACAGTTGGAACAGGTAACAAAACTGAAGTAAATTAAAGACAACACTGACAAATAGAAATGGTTAGCTTCATTACACCTGCCATTTCCAGCACATACTGCAATGGATAGTGACGCTAACAATCATTTTTTGTAACTACTGGGGCAGCTGCACTATACAGTCTGCTCAACATTCAGCCTCCAGGTAGCTCTTGCTGCGGTAGCTGGAGGCACAGGCTCCTGCCCCAGGGCAGAGTGCATTAGAAAGTGCATTAGAAACAGCACATCTTTGGAAGGAGACTGCCTTTTCCACAGCAACCAATATTTCTTCATTGCAACAGCTGATATTTTTCCGGGTTTGATAACATGAATATGCACTAATCTTAACCATTGCTAGCTGTCCTAGCTCCCTCAGCGACAGTTCTGAAGCTGTGGGTTTGCCCCTCAGTAATGACAGGCTTGAGCTTTACATATTCCCTGCAACACACAGGGCATTGCTGGAAAGTGCATTCTGCATGTGGAGACAATTTCAGTCAATGGTTGCAATGTGCTGGTGGCTAAGAACTTTCTAGTTCGAGGGCTGTGCATTTTTAAGTCAGTGGGCTGTGCACGTGACAGCATTTTCTCAAGTAAAGGTCACATAGGATGAGGACTGAAAAAACGTGTTCCATCAGTGACCACCATCATTGCTTATATTTCTATTAATAAGTAGTGTCTGCCAGTGCTCCATCCCTGGCTGCTGGCCTGAAATCTTTGGGGGTGTCCCAGCAGCAGGGCCAGGCTTGCAGCCCTGGAGAAGAGCAGGAGGAAGAAGACTTATGTGCTGTATGTCTGGATTTCATCAAAAGGAGCAAGATGTCTTTGTGCCTGACTCTGAAAACCTAGAGGATGATCGCCTTACTCGGCACACTACTTGAGATAGATAAAGGGAAAAATATGGTTGGGTCCTGAAGGGTTTTCTGCCTGTGGTAGGCAGGGATTGTCTTGGGGAGAGTGGTCTCAATCTCATCTAATCTTTAACAAAACTGCTGGTTTGGAGAAAGGACCATTTCTACTTCTTTCAAGTAAGGCTGGCATTCAGGGCTGTTCATAATTAGTAGACCAATTATTCCAATGAGGCTCCACCTCAGGAAGGAGAAGTCGCCTTCACTGTGCCAGTGAGGAGCTGAGACACAGCCAAGAGCGGAAGGGCAGGAGCTGGGAGAGCCACGTTTTGCCTCCAACTTTGGCAATGGCATGAGCTGCCAAATCTTATTTCCACTGGTGCCTCATTTTCCCCATCTAAAAACCTTGAAGAGTCACGTGTCCTTGAGGACTTTGGGATTTACAGAGAGCAGTGCTATGGAAGAGGTGATTATTTCAGTGCTGGTGACGTTAAATGCCAACTATTCAAAATATGCTGCTGGAAAATCCACAGATCCAAAAAGCTGTATTTCTAAGCGTTACGTTTTTAATGCTGTGTGGGTGGGGAGAGTGGGAAGGCCAAGGATAACAGGAAACAAGTGAGGAATAATAGGAGTTTCGGCTTGCAAGAACTAGCTGGCAGTGTTATTTGGTGCACATCATTGTGGGATATGAGTATTGACCCACTCCGGCTTGTCCATCCATGCATAATGAGAAGGAGTGGAACATACTAAGTGTAAATCCTGTATTAAATAGTGATGTGGAGACAAAATAGAGCATTTAATCCACTGAGATTTTCCATTTGCTGCTTTGTTAAGGAGGGCATAAAGTAACAAAGCTAAGACAGCTTTAAGAGGCAAAGCTTGCAGAAAAAATATTATCTTTCAAAAGATTCACTGCTGATAGCTAGAATAAAGCCTACAAGGTTACAAGTCCAGTTAGCCTGCTCTTTGCCTTTCTTGTTTGACAGAAAAAAAAAAAGAAGTGTAATCTGTTTCTTTTATTTATTGATGTATCTTTACAGCCATTTGGTCTAATAAAAAATATTACTTCTTGCTCCTCAATGGCATTTTTCAGCAACAAAAATGTATGCAGCCAAAACTTTTGGATCAGCTCCACATGAATCCATCTTTTTACTATCATTGGGCTTTTGAATTTAGGGTGTAATTTCTGATTCTTATTTCAGAATTGTCAGCTGAAAATAGCTTTTGCTGAACTGATTTCCTGACATGAGAGGTTATGAAGGAATTACTTCTAATTGGTGCTCTAAGCAACAAAATACACTGTTTACTGAAACGTCATCATCTTATTTATGTTTTGAGAACAGCAACCTTTTTTTGAACTGCCAGTTTCACTTATTTCTAATTTGTGTTCATTTCAAAATGTTTGGAGAAAAAAGAAGGCATATACGCACTAAGGAACAGGTCTGATGAGATTGCACAGGGGATTGCTACTTAAAACTACTTTTTTTATAGCATGACAAGTGTCTTGGGCATATGATGACAGTCACAAATGAACACGTTCCTTATCATTTCTGAACTGAACAAAGTAAATAACCTAGTTGAGGGAAATGACAATGATTGATGGATCTGCTCAAGTCTTTCACAGATTCATTGCAACTCTGTCATCCTTGTCTTTAAAAAGGCCTTCAGTCAATAAGTGAACATCAGTACAGTGTACCACAATCAGGAGCATGAGCTGTTAACAGAAACTTGTGCTCTTTCTGTTGGGCCAGAAAATTAACTGTGCAGATAAATTGCTCTTTTTGTTTCCTCCTGTTAACATATCGATAACACACACTGTTCTTCAGTGATCTCTATCTTTTTTTGGGGAGCATGATAAAAACTACTCAATGAGAGCAGTGCTGGGGTTTCTGAAGAAGAGCTTTATGCGACTCGCTCCAGACAAACATTTCATTCATAGACAGTAAATGATGCTGTCTCACCCAAAGTGGGTATCAGGAGGTATATGGTTATAAAAAAACCCAGAGAATGTATCTACCAAAAGTTGCTACACAGCTTTGGTTTCAGGGTGTTTTAATTTGCCTTGAAATGAATTTGTAACTTAGCTCTGGATTGAACACAAACATGGCTGTACAAAAGGATGCCGGGGCTTTTCCTGCATCAGGGTGCATTCTGCAGCATGTAAGAGCACCTGAACCAGGGAAGACTTGGCCTTTAATCAGTTTCTTCCAGACTTTTGTCTGTGTGCAAAAGAAACCCAGACGCAAAGCCCAAACTGGCATCTTAGTGGGCATACCCTATTAGCTAGATTTAGAAATAGGCTGTAAATTTAGGCTTCCAGGCTTACCAGACTTGCATTTTCTTTGGGGTTTTTTCTCTTCTTTCCAGTATGTCTAGTTTTGACATAAGGCCCTAAATTTTCATGGTTTACAGGTGATTTTTTCTTAGTAGAAGAATGCCATATTTACACAGTGCTGGCCTCTCACAAGAGATCAGTGTTTCGTGCAGATATCTAAGTGGCTCCAGACTTCAGAGAATGAGAAAACAATAGTATTATTTTGTTAGGGTCTTCCAGGAGATATGCTCTGCTCTCTTTGATATAAATATGATGCAGGTGTTTGAAATGTGTCCAGCATTGTCAGCTGCTCCTCTCTCTCTCTGTACCCCATCCCAGGTGTATATCCATCTGCATGGAAAGCAAGGAGGAACAGGACCCAAAGGGCAAGTAGCTGACCTAGTTGGCAGCATACTCCTGTTAATGACCTCTCCTAAGAAGCAGTGTATATAATCTCCAGGAAGATCTCCATGGAGTCCTGCACTTGTGAGCTCCCAGCTAGCTTGGTGTAATAGAATAGTGGGCTCACACAGGTCTATGGTCTACTAACTTCTCATCAGCTCGTTGCATCGTCTTCTCACTGGGGTTAGATGGAAAGGTTTTTTTATTCAGAAAGATTGAGGTCTTTGTGATTGGTTTACGTCTGTTTAGCCTGGGTCTCCCAATGGATTTATAGAACAGGTTTCTTCTACTGCTTCAAAACATTGGTTGACTTCTCTGGCCTTTTGGGCCTTTAGGGTGTGAAATAGATGAAGAAGGAGGAGCATCTTCTCCAAATGAGTTGATGTGCAGAGCCAAATAAGATTGCAAGTGCCATAGATTGGAAGACCTGTAGGCTTGTCTGTTTCTTTGCTAACTCCTTTTTGGCCTGCAATGAAATAGTGAGATGGGACAGAGATTTTATACCACTTTTTGTTGATAAGCAGAATTATCAAGTTTCTGCAGCAAAAAAACCCTTATTGAGCCTTATGGAAGACTCTAGTAAGTTGCTGTGATTCTGATTCTCGAGAAGAAGATAGCACCTTCGCAAACTGCGATCATGAAAAAGAAGGCTGGAGGATGTTTTGAGACATCATCCAGTGACACTCCTCACTATCTTTCAGAAATTACCCAGACTCTCTGGGTAATTACACCTTATGTTTCTCCTTAATTTCTTTCCTAGACCTTCCTTGCTCCAGTTTTATTTCCTTATTTCTTTTTGAATAAGCTATACTCTTTAAGGAATTTTATTACTTTCTCATCAGAAGCCATCTTCTGCATATTGGAAGACTTGTATCTCTGGCTCTCCTCTCTCTAGACAGAACTACTGCTACTTCTTTAGTCATTCATCAGAGGATAAATTTTGTAGAGTAATCCTTATTCTGGATTTCCATCAGCTGGTTCACCCTCACCAGTTAAAAGCATGTTGAACTGAACTTTACCAGTATTGGATAGGAGAGAGGTTTTATGTATCTCACAAGATCTCATCCCACCCTCTCCACTTCGGTAATATCTACCAATGACTTCAGGATCCTGCCTTGATGACTGTAGTTATATTTTATTCTGCTATACATCATTATACGAAAAAAAAATCCTTGAACATGCAGTGTGATTAAAATAATAAAGGACTGTCATAGCCAGGTAATCAAAATATCTGATGTGTCACTTATAAGAGCTCTGCAATCTGTTTAACAGGACAACAGACAGGCTGCAAAATGTTCACAGTAATGCTTTGGCTGGAATTATAACCTTGAACAAGACTCAGGAATTCTTCTCCTCCCAGCTTTTTTAAGCGTGGTGGACTACCTCCAAAAATGAGTGTAAGACAAAACCAAATTCTGCATCCAGTCACAGAAGTGTAGGGAGGTCTGGAGGGTTCCTCTGAATAAAGAGAAATACATTTGGATTTGCACCCCCCCTGGGAGGGATCAGGATTTGTCCATCAGGGAGGTACTGTAGCAGAAAGAAAGATACAGCTCCAAGCTGCACTATGTGTTGAGGCTAGGACTCGTGCTCCATGGTATATATGCAGCACTCAGTGCTGATCAGTTTGCAGTACATTCCGAGCACAAGTTAAGCAATTGTCCCTATGAAACTTAGAGGTCATTTTAGCCAAATTTCCCTGATGAGCCACAGCTCTGCTAAATTCAAAATTAATTTCAATTCTATTATCTTGTAAAAGATACAAAGATTTTTTTCCCCTCAATTCCCTCTTTTCCTCTCTTTCCTCCTCCCTCCTTTTTCTTTGTTTTTCAGAGAAATAAGATGAGGAGCTTTTCTTCCAAGAGGTCAGACTAAAGAAACATATGGTTCACACTAAAAAAACCCCAAAACCCAGGGGTCTATAAGAATGAATAATGCATGATGTAATTTTCTCCATTAGGACAGATGAAAATATGGGAAGCAGTCCTGCAGTTTGTGCTGTATTACAAGCACAGACCAATGCCAAGCATGGTACAAAGCCAGCAGTGACTCCATTGGTGCGATAATTTTGCCTCAGAGTTGCCTGCATGAACAGCAGATTTTTATTAACATTGCAAAAGCCAAGATGTACTCCGTGCTTTTGTGTGTGTGTGCGCACAGTATGCGGGAGGTGTTGAAGTACCTGTTAACTCTGTTCTCTCTTCATGGAGTGTGAATGCCCTTTAAGTTCTCAACAAGTGAATCTGAAGGACAGAAAACCTGAAGTAAGTTTTAGAGGGACGTCGCAGAATCCCCGATGATCTAGCCTTCCTGCCCTTCCAGCCTGAAAAGCTATCACTTAAGCCTCCTGTGTTACAAATCAGGCAATGTCTGTAGTTCATTTAGCAGCATAGAATTAAACAAAAAAGGCTGTGAAAAGCTCCTGAAAGGAATCATGCAGAAAAAATGGAAGTTTTCCAGTAATCTCTGGAACACAGGTTGTAAGGCATGAAGAAGAATGCAGCCACCTCAGCTTTGGCTAGTTTTATCAGGCTGAGAAGATACTACTGCTATTAAGGAAGGCAGGTTGTAGGGAGCATGTGACAAAAAGTCTGCCAAGAGACTGGAAGGACTCAGACAAGGGCAGAGCAGTCACATACCTCACTATGCCTTTCTCACTCAGGTAGGACCACTGGCTAGAGCTTCTGGAGGTGAGGAAATAAGGAAACAAATAAAGGCATTCTAGAATACTAGATTTTATTTTTTAATACTTTGTCTTGTCATGCTTTGCACTTTTGAGAGCATGGGGCAACAAACCCCTGTCTAAAAAGGGATTTCTTTTTTTTTCTTTTCTTTTGAGTTGTACTGCCAGCTGTTGAGTTTTCAGGAGACGACCTTTGGAAGGTGTAATTCAACTGATTCTGCTGAAATGGCAATTATTAGTACCAGGGTGGGGAGTATCCCAATATCTGTTATATGTGTAAGTGCGAACTACAAAAATATCCCTAAAGGAGACTGAGAGGATTGCTCAAAAATTTGGTCCTGAAGGTCAGCTTTCTGACACTTTCCCCTTGCAAAAGTGTGGAGTCAGCCATGGTGCAGTTCAGAAATCAAAGTGACAATGGAAAGAACTGACAACTGAATATTAAACGTGGTCCATTTCCTAAGAGTTGGTTTATTATTCAGATGATGTTTCTATCACACTAGATGTTTGAATATTTGAAGAGTTTTCTGAACAGTGCTTTTGCTGAAAATTGGTTGTGGTATTTCTGAATAATCAGGTCATTCTTCTTCTGTAAAGAAGAAAACAGAAGTGGTGAACTTCTATTTATGACATAACTATTTAAAAATGAATAACTGGAATAGCAAATTTCCATAATAGTGCTTATTATAGTCCAGAATATTTTCTTGAAGAGTGACACCACAGTTTTGAAAATACATAGTAGCTGGATGTGGCTTTAACCCTTGCAATGAGGTTTAGTGCTTGGTTTCAGATAGCTTCTGGATGGGGTTAAATCTTAACCTTGGTGGCATTATGGGATGGAAACCTACACCTGCTAAAACCAGCAAAATCTGATGCTTTTTTTTTATTCCCATTCAGCATCTCTTTTCCTATAGGCAGATGCTGGGAAAACAGGGGTGTCAGATATATGTGATGTATTTCTCCCTTGGCATTCATTATTTTTGTGCATTTGGGCCTCTTTTTAAGTCTCCTTGTTTTACAGTGGGCAATCTTCATCTTTTCAAGTGACATTTGCATTTGTGACATTTCTCACAGCTTCTTTCCCCCCACCCAGTAGTTCTGTGACATTCTCCACCAGCCCCATTCTGAATCCACTGATGGAACTAATCACAAGTGCTGTCGTGCTAATGCAGGCAGCAGCAATTACAGTTCCTCTTCCCTTGCACAACACAGAGTACTCACTCCCCTTCGCGAGCCCAGAATTTTGCTTACACAGGTTTTCATCGGTGGTGTGTTAAAAGTTTAGAGTCTAACGGTGTTTCTGTGCTCAATTTGTGCTGTGTACACCTATGGCATGAGGTGACAAATGAGAATGGCTCGCGGCTGATCCTCCTCCTCCCGTGCAGAGATTACTTGCCTTCCCATTACTTACCAGGAGGCAGTAGGGTGAAATTGATGACTGTTCAGCCTTCAGTCAAGCCACAGGGCTTTAGCATAGGCTGGTGGCAGTTGCTGCTGCAGCCCATTGGTGACCACAGTGTGCTTTCTGTGAAGTGTTTAGTCATGAGCTTGTCCTTCGTATGAGTAACTTCAGACTTGCTCGGTAGCTGGGCACTCTTTTCTACACTTCTTCACTTTAATCTTACTCCTGCCTCCTGCTTATGACCTTCCTGGTGGCTTCCAGACATTTGGTAACAATCCAGGTAGGAAGTGCCTTACAGCTGCTGAATACCTTGTTGTTGTTTAGCCAAAACATCTTTTTCTAATTTTACGGGTGTGCCATTCAGGTTCACCATTTGCATTTACTTACAGGTTTCAGTAGGAAACTCTTCTTAACAACATTTTCTTTCCATAGGTCAGTCTTCATTTTCACGTGA
Source organism: Stercorarius parasiticus (assembly GCA_013396915.1). Taxonomy (NCBI): domain Eukaryota; kingdom Metazoa; phylum Chordata; class Aves; order Charadriiformes; family Stercorariidae; genus Stercorarius; species Stercorarius parasiticus. The sequence goes on from VWZL01001669.1 coordinate 431,954, forward strand.
GGCATCCATGCATCATGGCAGAATCGTCATGTTAGTGTCAGTTTCTCATTAAAAAAGCAGTGCACTGCAGGAAACTTGCATTTATGTGGCGTTTCAATGGCCCCGTGGCCTGTTTCTGCTGCTGTCTAGCCTGCAATACTTCTGAAGTAACTTGAAGACTGTTCCTAGATTTCTGTGGCATCAGTGATCAGTCTGTGTCCACACTCACATACGACTGTGCTACTGAAAATCTTTTCTGTACAATGTGCTCACCAAAGGGACAGACACTGCTATCATTAGTTACCAGGAAGAAACAGTTGCTTTGAACGGGAGGAGAGCACTTTCATCCACGGTGCCTTCAAGGATCTTCTTGAGGAGCTTGCCATAACCAGTGCCTCACTGCAACCTTTTGCAGGTTGCTGTGGATCTTCCAAAGGGTAGTATTTACAATTTCTTAATTGTCCTTGGTATCATTAGCAACAGATTTTCTGAATAATAGCCAGTGATATTTAAGGCTATACACATGTTCATCTAGGAAATCCTTATATAAGAAACGTAGTTCTGCATCTCATTTACTAGTGCTAAGTAATAATACTGAGTCCTTTTGTCAGAAAGTATTTCACAAGTAAGTCAGGGAGGTGATTGTTTTGGCTAGGTCTTGCAGATGTGTGTGCATAACTGCGACTTTAGGGAAACTTTATAAGTACGGGAAATGCACTTTTGTCACTGGCATCTCAAACTTAAAGTCTCCTGGCATTATTGTCTGACTTTCTGATTCAGAGACTAACAGAAGACATGCTGGTCCTATTACAAATGTATTCAGAAGTTATTTTCCAAGTCTGTTGGAGAAAAACTGCAAAACGAAAGAATTACTTTCTGGTGGTTTTTGCAGGCAAGATTGCCATTGTCTGCACAGGAGAAAATAGTCAATGTGCCTGCGGTACCACATAGGCACATTTTTCCCCTCTGTATTAGAAGATTTAAACCCATAAGATGAAGGTTTCTTTTATGATGTCCCCACATTATTATTTGTGTGTAACCTCATCATCTCATGGTCTTCAATACACTGGTAGTGATCACAGTTAATAAGACATGATTTCTGTTATTAATTTTGCCTTTTTGTGCACATAAATGAGCTTCCTTGGAAGAGGAAAAGTGTACATATAGTTCTATCTTTTACAACAGAGCTTCACAGCAAATTTGTTACCCAGTGTCCTAACGTGTGTTGATCCGTGTTTTGTGCTATGTCCAAGAAAATGAATGCATAGCCTTGTGATTAGTTGGATCAGAAGTGAAAATGAGTTAAGCCATCATCCTCTCCTAATGAAGCCAGTGGCAAAACTGTCATTGAATTCAGGGGGAATAAATTCCTGGCAAAAAGCAAATTTAGAAAAAGATGAATCAGCTGTGCCTAGTTAGACATAGTCAAGGGTGGTTGTTAGATATAAAACTCTGTGGCTCCTAAACTGTCCTTTCAGGTGTGTCTAGAACATTTTGTGCAGTTAATTTTCATCGATACTTGAGGAAATAGGAATTAGTAGAAAGCCTTTAAAATTACTGGAGTCTTATTTATGTGAGACAGTGTGTCTAATTGGGATAAACAGAAATTTAAACTTATGGACAATTATATTGCTGTCCCTCTGAAATCAGACTTGTAAGCTGCATTATTGTTATGATTGCATCGTATTGCACACACTATAATATTTATTTATGTACATGGAAGATCCACTCTTATTTTCTAGTTAAATTCACAAGGAGGTGGAGAGAACTGGGGGAGGCTGAGGCAGAGGAATAGGAAAGCGATTAGTTAATCATCGTGAATGACTGGAATCTGGAATGTGTGCATTACATGAATGTTCATTTTTATCATTCAGTTATAGTGAATATATTGCTTTTTATGCAAAGTGTGTTATGCTTAGTGGACAGCTCTATGATTTTATCAAACTGTGGAATATTAATCCCACAGCATGCCTTTATAGAAATTTAACACCTCAATATTTTTGTGATTTTTATTTAGCACAGCAACAGATAAATTAAGAAGAAAGTAATAGGAATAGTAAAAGTAAATGAAATCTATTTCAAGAGATCACATCAGTCACAATGATAATAAAATGAAAGAGATAAAATTATTTGCAATCAGAATGAGGCAGAATCAATACAAAATACACAAATTCATAAACTAAAAGCACAGCAATTTGCCAGAAGTTGAGAAGGAAGACAATATTTCATAAAAGATCAGGCTGTTACTCATAGAGAGTGAGAGCCTTTTTTCCCATTAAGGATAATATATTTCTCCTCAAAGAGTTCTATCAAGCAAGTGAACCAATTTGTCGTGCAAGGAGCAATCTAGCTAAATGTGGTCCACGACTGCTAAGCTTGCTAGCCAAGGGTGGTGTGGTGGTGACTGCTGTGGTGAATGGGACGGATGGTGCTGGCCCTGGATGTTGAGAAGTGGGGATAAACAGTGCCCTGTCTGTTGCTGATCGGCAAAGGGTTGGGGGAATAGGTCAGAGAGGTGCCACTTTTGCTCTGGTAACCTTACACACACACAAATTTTTTTGGACCAGAAGCAGTGATGAGAACAGGGCAAAACGTGTCCTAAAACCGGTGGCACACGTACAGTTTCTGCTGCAGACTGCGGTGCACAGAACAGCTGGCAGAAGGGCGTTTTGCAAGGCATGTTTCATCCCACTGCAGCTGATGCAAAAAGTACTTGCCTGGATGGAGAAGAAAGACAGAAAGGTGCATTTCAGGGTTGTGCACATGAAAGCCATTCCTGATGTAGTGCTTGGAAGACATGAAACCCTTTGTTTCTTTAGCTGTTCAATTTTTTTCCTCTTCTACCCCTCTGTTACTTACCTAGTGCTTTGCTCACGTGTTGACTGGGTACCGTTTCTGTATGGAATACTCACGTAAGTCAGTGGGGATTTTGTAGGATGCAATTTTCAAAAGCACTCACTTTTGGCCTGATCTTATCCTCTCTGATATCACTGAGAATTTTACCACTGACTGCCAAATCGCTGCCAAAATGAGTCTGGCTGCTTAAATTTTGCCTCTTGTCATTTCCTTTAGAATCATCAGTGCCTCTGGATATTTATCATTTGCTCATGAACATGATTTTAGCATCTCTCTGAAACTTTTAATTGGAAGATTCACAAAACAGTAAGTCATTTTCTTCTTCCATATCTTAATTAATAGTGCCAAGAAAAGACCAAGTTCATCCCTCAACTTTAGTCTTGCTAAGTGCTCAGTGTCTTTTTCACACGTGTCCTCAAGCACACAATTCACAGGCATGAGGCCATGACAAAAAGATCCCTATTACTAGCAAAAATACTACCTTCAGAAAAAGAGATTTCCTCTATTTGTTTTAAAGCTTTTCTCAGATTTCAGAGTTGGAGGAGTTGAAACTTTTTGGTTAAAAGGAAGTCCAAAGCTTCTGTTCAAAAGACAAGCATTTTTGAGCCTTAGAGGTGTTCCTGGTGTTCCCTTGTCCTGTATTCCTGTGCTTTTGTCTGTGATTCTGTCCTTTGAGTCCAGCTCGTTGACTCAGAGGATGTTAGACCTGGGATCAGAAATACTAAACCCAAATGTGGGTCCTGGCTTTCCATAGGTTTAATATTGCTTAAGCTAGGAAATATGAATAATGTTTTGAGGGCTTTATATGTGTCCATGCGGTCCAAACCCGCCTATTCTGTTTAGAGAAGAAATTTATTTGTGTAATTCTTGAATATTGTAAAGATTTAAGGTTCCAGAAAAAAGGTGTTTTCCTGTATTGGTAATGAGATTAGACCCAAGATGATCATCCAAATTGGTTCAATGTCCTGATTTCTGGATACCTTTCTAGTGTGTAACCCTGAAGTTTGAGAGCCTCTGTCATTAAACGATCTACAAAGGCCATAATTATAACTAATCAATGCAAAATATCTATAGCTGGGATCTGGCTAGCCTGTCGTCTTTCTTTACATAATCCTCTGTATCTTTCCACAGTTCCTTTGGTCAGAGGCTATATACAAGATTGACAACTCTTTTATTATTACTTTCTATTATTGCTTAGTCAAATATAGGTTTAAACTATGGATGCTTCTGAGAATTAAATAGTGATTTAAGTATGGGAAAGGATTACTAATTAGCAGACTTCAGGGATCCTCTGATCATCTCCTCACTTTTTTTCTTTCTTGCTTAAACATAGCTTTTACATTTTAGTAATTCAAAGATTTGCAAAACTAGACCACATTTACCTAGTTCTTATATAGAATTAACCTTTGATATGCCAGTTCTACTTGGCCATTTAATACCTTTGCTGTATGCAGAATTGTGTAACTCCTCTTTTCTCTCTAGGGAGGGAAACAGAAACACCAGGGAGATATTGATTAGAGTCAGAGTAAATGTGAAACTTCAGAAACCAGAAGGAAAAAAAAAAGAAGAGTTTCTCATTTTCTTATGTTTATGGGATTTTTTTGTTTTATTTTATCAGTCAATTTATTTTAAAAAAAGTATTTGATCAATGAACCGAGAAAAAAACTGACAAAACATGATTGTTCTTGCAACTCTGCTATTTCAATTGTTTGGGTGATTAATATTTCAATTATTTAGTGTTTTACACTCAAATGAAGGAAAATACATAACAATGATATATTAATGGAAGACATAAAAGAACATTAAGAAATCTCTGTTTTGAGCAGGGTCTTTTCCTAGAACAGAACTTCAAACCCTAGAAACAAAGTTAACTGCTGCATTCCTTTTTTTCTATAACCTTCTAAACCTTAGCAGAAGGATAGAGTTTTAAAGACTCACTACATTAAGCTGTCTTCTTTTGATTCTTTCTTTTTTTTTTTTCTTCACTGTTCTATGAAGGCATTCCTAGGTTGTGTGGATAATTATTATTCAGAGGAAGACAGGAATATTTGAGGACAAAACCAGAGTAATTTATATTGTGGTGTCTTCCTTTTTGAGTTTTGAAGAAAATGAGAAGGAAATTGAAAGAAGACAGATAAAAATCCCGAGGCACTGAATCAGGAAGAGCAAAGAGGGCAATGCCACTTCAGACTGTAGCTGACGTGGGATAATCCCAACATGTTTCTGTCAAAATTGAATGGCTCAGTTACCTGACTCTGCCCTTTAGAGTAACATAATCACACCATTAATGTGATATTCCTCAGTGTATTTGTCCTATTGCTATTTTCAAATACAATACACATTTATCAAACACAATCAGCTATTTAAAGAAATAATTGGGCAATTTTGTTGTGAATAGCATTTGATTTCAGAACTTCTGCAGGGCTCACTAAATGTGCTATATCCACATTTTCGTAAATGAAGCTGTACCCTGGAGACGGCTAACAATACAAAGCTGGGCAATGAGAGCAAATATGTGCCTCTGTAAATCAAAATATTTTGGGGGTACCTGATATTACTGTGATTTTAAATTATATCTCTGATGGTCCCAAAATATGATAAAGTAATCGTAAGGCCTGTGCCATTGAAGAAGGTGCTTAAATTTCCTTCCATTTTACTTGGTATGTAAGATTTCCTTCAATATCCTTTGATTATGGCATGAATGTTTCAGAAGATCAGCCTTGCAAAAAGGTACCCTTCAGTCACATCAATAGAAGCACAGCTAGCTGAATACTTTTCAAATTACTTTTTCAGAGGAAAATACCTGAGTCATTAAAACACAAACTGATTGGGCATAAAGGTCCCTTTCAATGATGTTACCATTCCAAAAAAAGTGTAAAAGCGAACATTTCAATTTACAGAACAGCTTTGAGAATACGCAGAACAAACGCTTATTTGGAGGTGAAACATGATCTATAGCAAGTACTATAGATGAAATATAACAAATGTTCAGTACTTTTGAAACAAAATATTTATCTGACTCCCTCTTATTCTATTTGAACAAGATTTTTCCTTTTTAAGCTTTTTTGAAGGTTTGAAATTTCAACTGTCGTGGTTTTGGCCGTATTGGCCAATCGTAACGACAGATGGCCCTCGCCCCCCTCTCTCCTCAGAGAGGAGAGGAAGAGATAAGGAGATTTACGAGTTTAGAAAAAGAACTAAACTACTTTAATGAAAATAATAATAAATAAGAAAATAGTAAATAATAATAATAGAATAATATAAAATTAAATAAAGAAGTATACAATATGTACAAAACTGTATCCAGCTCCCAGGATGACGACCGCATCACCAGCAGACACAGGAAAAGTCCCAGACTGGAGTCAGTTAGAAGAGGCCCAGCTAAAAAGTAAAATTACAAATCAGAAAATTGGTTCTGTTTTACCTCAAACCAGGACATCAACTTAATTCAAGCCAGTGAAAATGTCAAAAATTCTTGCAGAATGGGGAAAATGTTTTCATTCCCTTTTTAAAAAGTCTTTTCTGAATGCAATGGAGAAATAACTTTGGAACCCTTCTGCTTGTTTATACCACAGACATGATGCACGTCCTCTAACCTTGATCCACAGGGTGCTAAGTGACCTAGTTGCAAGTTTTCCTTCTGCTAAAATAATGCTTTACTGTCTCAGTTAATGAAGAGCCCCTATTAACTATTGCTAGTGATACAGCCTATTTGACAAGATAGATACAAATATTGAAGTTGGTCTAATTGACAGTTAGCCTCTAATTGGTCTAACTGCATGTACTCACTACCCTATTCACTATGAATTATGTCAATATGTCATGTGTTGGAACGTTGTAGGATAACCTTCTTCTAGAATAACCATAAGGCGTATGTTTCATTTTCTTTCCTTTGCTGTTGATACTTGATGATGTTCTATCATGTAGGGTCTTGCGCACCTATAGGAAGTTGGATGCAGTAGAAAAGGGCACCTATGAAAGGAAAGGACACCATTTTGTGTATGGTTATTTTGTCAGTCTGTTTTAGGTAGCCTTTTTTGTTATTTTGAATTTATTGTCAGAGGAAGCGTTGTTTGGTTGGGGAAAAAAAGAAGTTTTCTTAGTGTTTATCGTCCACAGATTGGATCCATATCATGGCAGAGCGATTCTTTTGGGTCTGCTCCTCTTGAGTTTGCCCTTTTAGGTAGTTCAGCTGCAAGACTTCCTCACTTTTTATTTTTCACTCTGCCATGCCTGCCTACCAGGCTAGGTTGCTGATCAGCTTAAAGCTTTTCTCTTGCCATGTAGCGGCTGTTTCTTAGTTGTTTCAAAATGATACCTCCTGGGGTAGCTGCCTTTTGAGATTTCTTTTCTAGCTCCATAGCAGCAGAAGAAGAAAACATGCCCCGTTATGATTTTTATCATTCTTCCCTTGATCAGTTTCCATAGTGATCTGATTAGTATCACTGCCTACCTTGGGAAACTGCTGACCTGAATAGCATGACATTATACTGAAACAGCCCTCTGCGCTGCTGGAAAGCATAGGGAGAAGGGGAGAAGTTTCTGCCGTGAAGTTAGTAGTGAAAGGGACACTTCCTTTTCTTAGTTCAACTCTAGATGTACTGTAGACTGACAGGTTGGTTGCTGATTTGCTGCAATGGAGTGAGTCTAATTATTTGAGATCAGCTAGTCTATATGAGACTAAGGTGAAAGCTACAATGTCTTTCTCACAGCTCACTGCCTCCGTGAGGTGTTTTAACCTCCTGTATGGATATTTCTCCTCTCTCCTAAGTCAACAAAACAGAAAGGTAGTATATGTGTAAATAAATCAATCTCAGATTTCCTTTCTGTTTTTTTTTTTTTAAACTCAGCCTCCTGTTTGTTAGTGTGCCTTCCACATTGGATTGAAAGTTAAGTTCTGTCTTATGTCCTATTTCCACTCAAGTGAAGCAGCTCGAATGTGGAGGTGCTTTCTAGGACTGGCCTGAAATCTATCACAAGGTAGGGCTGCAGCTGAGCTGTTGTGAGTGCAGCCCTGCAACTGGACCCTGACTGGGCTGTGGAAGGGACCTTGCCTTATGCCCAGTTTGGAACAAGAAGGGATCTGCACTGTTGGATTGGATGGCTTGCTGTTGCCTTCTCTTCTGGAAGAGGTCACTGGGATCTCTTTCGAGGCTGAACAACTGGTCTTTCCCATAGAGCCCTTATGTTCAGTAAATAACTTACCTTAGTGATGGAGTTATCATCATAAAAGATTGTAACAAAATAGGCATCTACAGCCTAACTGTGAACTATTCCAGTTAAGGACCCTCACTAATGATGAGTTAGGTACCTGAGCACACCTTCTGGAGAGGTGTCTGACAACAAGGAACTCTTTCTAGTGATGCTGATGCTTTTGTGGCCAGTCTTGAAGGTTGGAAGTTCCTTGAAAGGGGATTCAGTCCCTGTCTGTCCCTGAAATAATTAGAACTAAGCGCAGAGTTTGGAATTCCCCTTAGCACAGAGATCATCTTAATATCAATAAAACATCTTTTTGCAAGTGAAGCTATGAGATGCTTCTGTGTTGTTTCCAGTAGGGTTTTTAGCAATTACATTTTCATAGCCTGGCTTCTCACTGTGCATACTTTAAATGTTCCTGGTGAAGCAACTGAATAATCAAGCTAGTTCTCCAATGATGGAACGAAGACATTCATAAAAGATGGTCCGCAATGAACGCTTGAAGGGTGTTCAGAGTAGATGTCTGCTGCATACTGTATCTGCAGGGATTGATTGCAGGGGGGAAAGGAAGGAGAAAGTTTCTACCTGAAAGTTAAATAAATACAATAACATCTTATTAGATCAAAATAATTCTAGGATATGCCTAACAATAAGATACCTAAAGCAACCTCTTTCCCAGCAGCAGTGGGAAAGGATGACCAGTATTTTGTACCTTGAAAGTTAAAAGGAGAAGCTGGTTGCCTTACTGGATGATCCTCTCTTACAACTACAGATTCCCTTTTAACTGAAACAAGGATAGGTAGTGAATGAGGACACAGGGAGAGATTCAGGAGTGAAAGTTTCCTTGTCTAGTTCTCTTCACCTTCCTCAGTGATGATGTAATTGGTTGTAGGGACAGTTCTGAACTGCCACTTGGAGGAAATCCAAATAATTAAAGAAGACAATAACTTCTAAACGACCACATCTATAAGCTGTGCTCCTTAGAATATGTGGCATGTACTACTGCTGGTTTGAGCGTAAAAACCTCAATGCTCTCACGCTAATGAATGCCGAAGTACTATAATTTTTGCATGCGCTGCGTAAAACATCCTGTACAAATCATTTTCATGGAAATCAGTGGGACCACCCTGTGAGAACAAATGTAGTTTTCAGTCCCGTTTATGATTCTCTTGCATTGAACGCCACACTGACATTACCAGGCAAGCAGTCTGGTCCCAAAAGAGATGGATTCTTATTACGTTTTAATTCATAGAGCAATTATTGTTTCTTGTGTGATATATAGTAAAAACTCTACAAAGTTAACTTGTAAAATGCAGGCGATTTTGAAGAAGCAGGATGTGAAGCTGTTTGCATCAAAGCCAGGATGCTCTATTTTCTCTCCTGCCTTTTGGTTTCTCAGCTGTACCATGGTAATAGAAAGAGGAAGAATATTCAACAGAGATACTATTCTGGCAAGATGAAGGAACAATGAAAATAGACCAGCAAAAGACAGTATCCTCTTCTGTATTCGTGACAGATTTAAAAGACTTCAATAAATTTCCCATATTAATACTACATTTCCTTTGATTTTTTCCCACCAGAGGTAGGAATGAAACTCTTGCCATCTGTAACAATACAAATTTGGCTCCATAGAGAAAGATAGCATCTGATGACTGTCTGCCAATTCAACAGGTATATGCAGAGCAAGAGGAGTAAGATGGAAAAAAAATATGGTTGAGGAGAAGGGCAAAAAATAATAAATGAAAGATGGAAAGCATTTTAATGAGTTGTCATTTTGGACAGCATGATTTTGTGAGTCAAACAGAGATGTCTGCCTTTGTGGGTATGTAGGAAAACATTAAGAAAATCTTGTCCGTGTTATTTATGCTGGCTATGGAAAACAAACGGCTAACTTAAATAAGTTTGAGAATATGAGCTGAAATTTTATGAGCAGGAAGGGAAGTTTCTTTCTCAGTGCCTCTGAGACCTGTTATGTGAAATATTTTTAGTGTGGCCATAAATACAGGCATTCCTGCTTTTCTGATACAAAACACTAATGTAATTGACTTTGTATTTGAGTTGATATTGTTGATTGAGACTGATTGAGAACACATGAAGAATTAGTCAGAGGCTGGATGTTTTAACCATCAACAGCCCGTCCATATTTCTTTGATTCCCCTGCTACTATTTACAGGTCAAAATACCATTGTGTTCCCATCACGTTCATTGTGATCCCGAGTCATTTAAGTTGTTGTGTACTTCTGATACCTTTAAAAGGACATCAATATAACAAGCAGCCACAGCTTTGAAAGTGTTTTGAAAACTGACTTGAAGTCTTGAAAACATCGAGGTATTCAACTGTGAAACATGATGCATAATTTAACACTTTGCAGTTATTTAAGTAACACTTATTCAAAGTAAACCTCTGTGAAGTAATTATTTTCATTTATGAATTGAAAGGTCTTACGAAGTTGAAATACTTTTGAAGAATTGTCAGTAAGATGGGGACTCTGAGCTTAAACTTCATTTGTATGCAACAGGTCTAAAGCTCAGATCCACGTGTTTAGGATAGCTAAAGGCATCAAATCCAATTAAAATAAGATATTCTGTGAGACGTAAGTGGGCCTAGTAATTTTTGAAATGAGGTCAAGACTCTAAATTGTCTTGAAAAGTTACTTTGGAACTATATTGTATTTTATGGAATAAAATGAACAGAGCACCAATATCACAACAGTTGTGTTTTTAAATTAATGTAACAAATTCTGAGATGAGGCATATGACTACGACAATTCAGAGTGTGCCTGCCCCTGACCATGGTCTTCCAGCTTGCTCTGTAGGCAGAATTGTATTGTTCAAACTGGTACATGTTTTCATCAGTAGAAGATATTTTTCATGCCATTCTAAAGGAGTAATTAACAAAATGGAAGCCTGAGTAATCATGAAGTTACATACTAGTGCTGCTACTATTGTATAGTGTTACTAAATGCTCTGTCCTTTTTCTTCATTTGCAAGATTCAGATGAGTTCTTAAGAAATAAGCCCTGGCGCCCAGCGTGAAAGGTTTCAAGATAGGCTTCTCCCTAGAGTACAGTTTTTAGTCTTTTCAGTTCTTGCCTGTGCCAAAAGAATTATCAAGAAAAAAAAATAAAGAATTTGTTTCACTTACCTGTCATAGTATCAGCAAAATATTCCATTCAATTTCAATGGAAGGGCAAAGCTTAGATATTATAGTTAAGTAGAGATATTATAATGAAAATAATGCAGGAAATTGCAAACTGTCATATTAAGTTTTTTAAAATATTTTGCTAAAATAGGAAAATACAGAGCTTGAAAACAAATGTCATTTGTAATTCAGTGTCATCTGCATTGACTCAGGGGTGGCTTTGGTGTAGATGAATGACTTAATCCATGATTTCACCTAGAGGCAACATGAGGCTGACTGACCTATAGCTCTTTTTTGAAGGTGTGTGTGATTAACCACCCTTCTCCGGTCTTCGAGAATCTGTTCCAGCCTCCATGATCTTTCAAAGATGATGACAGTGGTGTTACAAGGACATCAGCCAGATCTCAGCATACTGAGTATGGCCTATTGGGACACATCAACTTGTGTGGGTCACGTTCTCACAAGTGATCCCTGACTTAACCCTCATCCACTGCTGGTCCTTCTCCTTCCCTTTCCCCTTGAACCCTTTTAGGTCAGCCCTACCTGTATTTGTTGCCACTAAATCACCCACCCCTTTCAGCAATGGGCCCATATTTTCCTTGTTCATCCTTTGGAGTGAAACTTGTTCAGCTTTGGAGTGAAACTGACCTTTTAACTGGCAGTTACAGAGAAATATATTTTCCCCCAAAATGAAGAAATTGGAAAATCTGAACATTTGTAAGGAATACCAAACTGAAGAATATTTTCAAATTTTCTTCAAAACTGGCTACTTAAGAATTTTTTTTTCACTCTTGCCCGGTGTTTACAATCAAAAGTGAGTTCGTTGTTCTTTCCTTTAATAGCCTGTCAATTTATAGTTCACAGTCAAGTTCACTCCCTAGTTCCCATTTGCTAATGCAAATTGAATGTATTTAGATGTGTATGATGTCTGTGGAATGTTTGAAACTAACAAGTGCATACTACAAAACAGAATTTTTAAGCATCATGATGAAAAATATTTATTTCCAGCTTCGGAGAATCACATTTTTGAAAAAGAAGTCCTGAATTTTTAAGAAGTACTACATGAAAAAGTAGAATTCTTTACATACATAATGCAGCAACTGTCACATGATTTAGGAAAATTCTTCCTGATTTGTTTAAAAAGCATAAGAAAAGTATTTCCCTTGTGTTCTGAATAATGCTTTTATTTTCCCTGCCTTACAGGAAGGAGAACCAAGGATGCTGCAATCCGGGCACCCAGGAAGGAGCACCTAAAGCAATGACCAGACTAGACATGTATTTCTTTTGTGGTTCTAGTTGAGGTCATATTGCCATGGTCTCTGCAAACCAGAGCCTAAAGGCTCTTTGTAATTCCATCTGATAGTTTGAAGGAAAAAAAAATCCTTTCTATTTTGTTTTTCAGCTGAAACTATCAAGGAAATTCAAATGGAATTCAGGAAATCTTCAGGATTGGCTGAAACTGAAACTTTTCTCTGAAATAATTTATTGACTCCTCATCTCGTTCAAAATTTGTCATTCGAGCCACATGGACTCGGGTGTTCTTCAACAGGAATTCACTTGTAATTTATTACTGCAATCAGAACAATGGTGGGGAGAAAAGAAACAAGCTGGCACAGTTATTTGCAGTTTCCAAAGCTTCTGGCAGAGTCCGCCACAAAAGGCTGTTTAACAAGATGTATAGTTATAGATGAAATATAAAGCACTTTTATAGATTCAAAGCTAAGAGACATGAAACAAAGCAGGAAGACAAATGACTGCTTTTTAGCTTGGTTAAAGCTCAAGAGCAGCTACTGCTGAAGCCTGTGTCAGATCTGGCTTTTCTTCCTGCATTCATTTACACTCCCTCCATCCCATCCCTACCCCAAACAACAACAAAAAGAACCAATCAGTAAGATGGGAACTTCTGTACATTCTTTAGGTTGTCCAAGACAAGACAAAGTTCAGATATGGTCGCTAGATAACTCCATCACCAATATAATCCAGCACTGTTAAATTTAGTGCAACGTAATAAGCACTAAAATGAGATAGTCAGTAATGAATAGTAGAATGAAACATAATCACATAAAGAAAGTTGTGGATATCACTGAAAGCCAGGTAGTGAAAACCTTTGTTCATTGCAAAATAGTGATTGACTGACAAGGAAAAATTGTAAGGGGAATAGATGACAATGGTAAGCAGTATGGTAAACATTGCTTAGCTACCAGATTAATTGAATGTTTTGGTTTTGTTTTTTTTTTAATATATATAGCAAAAATATGAGAAAGATGCTGGAAATAGTGATAGAAATTAGGAGGAGAAAGACACTTCTAAGGAAAAAAGGATTGAAAAAAGCAGGAGACGAATGGGAGGGTGTGACAGAAATGTACAGAATATCAGATGGCATTTTTTCAATACTTCAGGACAAAGGGAGTGTTGCAAATGGCCAGTTCTTGCAGAAGATGAAACTACCTCAATGCCATTGTATAAAGGAGCTCACAGACCACTCAGGCTTGCATAAAACTGATGGAATCTGAAGACAGAAAAATAAAGTTGGAGAGGAACTTACAGATGGTCTAGAAAAAAGAAAAAGTACCTGTCTGTCCTGAGACTATAGGTGCAGATTGAGATTATGTTTTGTCTACATTTGATGGACAATAAGATGTTGTATTGTGTGCATATAGCAAGGTTTTGGTAGTGGTGGGACTGCAGGGGTTATCTCTACGGAAGGAGGCTGGGGACTGCTCCAGAATGGTCATGGACAGTTCCAGCCAGCTCCAAGGGACCCACCTACAGGACACAGCCCAGCCCCTCAGCTGTGGGTGACGTGCTTAAGGCAGAAATGCTTATCTTCATTTCTCACTGCTCAGATTTATTTTATTGGGAAAAAAATTAAATTAATTTCCCCAAGTCAAATGTGTTTTGCCCAAAGCAGTAAATGATAATGCCTCAGACTTCATCTTTACCCAGAGTTCTCTCATCCCACTGAGGAGTGGGAGTGAGTGATTGGCTGGGTGGTGTTTGGTTATTTGCAACAGCTAAGCCACCACAGGTGTGCATGCAGTTCAACGTGTTAAGCTCATGCACACGAGTAGTGTGGTGAAACGTTAGGGTTTTTTATTCATCGCTTTTGAGGGAAGACAATGATGTCTATATCAGTTCCATTGACACTTTTGCAGTTCCATTTTCCAAACATAGAATATTTCTGGGAATATTATTTCATGAAATGTTTTTTTGAGAACTGGACTCAGAGGTAGATGAGAAAAAAAGTATTCTGCGACATCATTGTCTAGAGTCCTGTTTCCAAGACGCAGCGCAATTTGTATTTTTTGTTCCATCAGAAAACACGAATTGCAGCACAAGCGATGGTTACCAGTGAAAAAGACTTTGCTGCTTATGTGGTCTGTGCTGAGGTTGAATGTTAAGACTTCTACCTGTACTCATTGGGAAACTGCTCAGTGAAATTGCCGATTCCTGGGTGGTGTCTTTGCTGGATTAATGCATAGATGAATAGTACTGGCATTCTGCATACTTAGTTCGTGCAGAAAACAAACTGGTAATTGCCTTCTGGCAAACGGAAAGAATCAAATGTTCCGTTTGCATCATGCCTCAGCCAGCTTTGTGAGGCTAAGCAGTTTTTCCTACTTGAGAAACCACTCGCATACAGCAGTTAGATTTCAAATGGTTTGGAACTGCCTGTACATCGTAAAAGCAAATGCTTTAAATGTTGCACCGATAGCATTTCCTTTTAGCTGTTTTTGTGTAGGTTTATTTCAATCCATATATGTGGACACTCTGCTCCATTTGGATGTAACACAGTGGGTGTTTACAGCTACCTGAGAGAATCACTCTCACACTCAGTGTCAAGCCAGGAACATAAACTGGACACCAAAGTTTATTCTACAGCAGAAGGTTACTCTGAGAAATTTTGTTGTGGTAGTTCATTAAATGTATATGTGTTTATTATATGTAGACATAGATATATTTGTAAGGAATAATAATATATAATCGTATATAGATGTCTAAATTGTCTAAGTATATAAAAATCTGGTTACGGATAAGAATATAAATGTGCATTTATATGTGTCTAATTATGTATTTACACATAATATGTATGTACATACATTACTAAATGTGTTTACATACATATAGAAATATATGTATTTATATACACATATGCAAGTCACATATATAGATATGTATCTATTATATATCATGCATACATACAGGGCTCTTTTGTCATGAAATGACAGTAATTTTTGTACTCTCAGGACAAAAGAGATTACAGTTGCCATGCACTTTTGTGACTTCTTGGGTCAGTTTCTTTATTTTCTTTTCCCTCAACATATATTTTGGGAAGACTTGAGCATGATTCTGCTGTAAAATAGCTTCCAGATCTGAGACACTACTTTGTTTGTCACCAAGCCTGAGGAGATAAATTTTTCAGATTATATCAATGTCTAGATAATGTGCATTTAGATGGGAGAAATGAAGTAATTTCCTGTTAGGGTGCATGTTACATTATTCAGTGATATTGTTACTCAGTCAGATTGACAATCAGCTTGAAACCTTGCATTAATTCAGAAATATTGCTTTCTTCAGCAGGGCTATAACAGCAGAAGCACCTGCAGCAGTGGAGATATTGTGCCACGTATTTGCATGTGCCACCAGAATGTGAACAACTTTTTTACAGGACTTCTTTTTCAACGTATATTTAAATTATTGAGGAAAACATGTAGGAAAGGTTGACTTACCACAAGGATTTTGTTCTGTCCCATTTAATAGATGGGAACTCAGGTCCTTCTCCAAAAGTCCACTGGACATTTCAAAACAGATATATAATCGCCTTTTCAAAGTGTTTTACAAATGTTTTATCAAAGAAATAATTTACACAGTAATATAATATGGGAACTATTTTAAAATGCCCCCAGTCTCTGGTAAAAATACTGTTGTTTTGGATTGTTTTGCAGTGCAGGAGGTTTCTGTGGACAGATTTGTAGTGATGTTTCAGTAGTTGTTAACTTTTTCATTCATTTCACCTTATTCTTTCTGTGCAACATTTGTCTTTCTATTTGTTTTACATAAGCAATATCAAGAAGGATCATATTTAATAATGGAGTGCAATGACTTCAAATAATTTCATGCTCAATCCCCCCTTCCCCAACCAAAACCCTTACTCAAAGGCTTTAGTAACCAAAGAGCATGATCCTTCAAGTTGCTATGTTATTTCTTACAGGAAATGAACATTCTCAGTTACAATTTGTTTCGAACTCACACAGGTAACACAGGCATTTAACTTTTGGTATGGATTGGAAATTTACTTTCATCAGACCTCTTCGGTTAACTATTTTGATATCTTTCATTGCAAGTATAGCATCATTTTTCCTTAAAGCTTTGTAATATAAATTAGTATTGCTCAGATTTTTTTTCCCTTTAATATTTTTTTTTAAAGATGGGAATATCATCAAAACAATTAAAACAATAAAAAGTGAATATTTGCTGTATTTTTAGGGAAAAACTCCCTTTCCCACAAAACTTATGCTACATAGGGCTTATGAAGAAAATGTTCCGAAAATTATTTTTCTTTTTACTTTTATGTCTTAAAAAACTTTGAATATAAAAATATATTGCAATTCAGTATATATCCTATACAAGTGCATTAATTATAATCTTGTTGGCTACCAACAGAAAAGATAATTTTGCATCAGCAACAGTAAGAAATTTGTCATGTTTAGTAGTACAGACTTTTGATATTATCATGAAATACTGTGGATTGCATTCATCAAAATAGATTAATTTCCTGTACTTTTTTTTCACTGATTTTGTAATAAAGTGATATTTTTTGACCATAATGTTTTCAAAGAACTTAGGAACATCATAAAAATGGTTTTCACTGGCTTCTTCATGAACATTCAGACTTTAAATGAGTGAGTTTTTCGTGTGCCTTTAATTCTGGATTTCTCTGAATCAGTTTCCCTGTCTTTTAGAGCCAGGCACAAGCCTGCTGTTCAGATGCTGATACTAGATCCAGTATATCCTGTAGTTTGGATATGGCAAGGTGCAAGCAAATTGATACAGGAGCTGAAGTCAGTGGGAGTCCTGCTTTCTGAAATGCTTGGAAAAAGAAGAGCCAAGTCAGTTTCCAGGAGAAGAGGAGCGTATTCAGTCACTTTCTTAATATCACTTTCTTAATATCCACTGACACTAGTGTTGCTTTCTTAATAATGGAGGCAGTGGTGAAGCGTCCATTTGGTGATGCACAGTTTCAGGTTTGGGAGCCTTGGCAACACTGGTTGTTCCAATCCAATGGATGATCATCCCTGCCTTTATCCTTTCCCTCTCGTAGTTAATTATTATTTCTTCTTACAATTCTTTCCCCTGGATCATGTCACTTTCTTAAGCTTTAACCCAGGCATGCTGGGATTAAGGACACTGACAGCCACAAAGCATGAAGTAAAATTAAATTAGTTTGGAGTATTGTACATCATCTTATTTTCCCTGACTGATGAAATCAATAGCCTGAGAAAAAGACATATCAAGACAAATACTAGCTAGTATTTGTCTAGACAAATTATGCAACAGTTTGCCCTGAAACATTGCCTCATAGCAGTAAATGATGGCCTGTAATGCAGCCCATGGGAAGTATGGGGCATTGTCAGTGCAGTACCTACAGCAGGGAGGGCTACGGGAGATTATATCACCAAGCCCTTAGTATGCCTTTTCACATTCAACTGACTGTATTGATCTATGTACAAAAGACAGGGTCCTCAGGAAACTAGATGATTTTATGGTATCTCTTTTCCTCATTTACATGATTATTTGCTTTGACAGTTCATTTTCTTGTAGGTGCATTCAGTTTCTGAGCTGTGAAAGAAAGAATTGTGTGATTTCTCCCAGTCTCGTTTATGAGCATTTTCTTCTCTTTAGGTTAAGCTTACTAGAAGTGCTTTCATGTCTTCCCAGTTTAGGTGAAATTTCCAGAGTTGGACATTTCAGACAGATTTAAAACCAGTCATTATAAATGTAAGAATGTGGGGAGACTAGGGAGGAAAATACCTTCCAGAGTAAAGCAGAGAATGTCCTAAGAAATAACTGCTCTGTTTTAGAGCACTGAACTAGACTCAGCAGTCCCCTCAGAGAGGGTTTGCTTTTGTCTGATAGATGACCAAAAGGATCTCAGAGGGTATTTTTTCAGCATGGGCTAAATTGATGTCATGGGCATATGATTCTCTTCTCTTTCTGCAGGATACTGCATATTACTCCTTTCTCGAACTTTTTGCCCTGCAGATGACGAGGAAAGGCAGAGTAGTCCAAACAAAGGTATTTTCTTTGTACAACAGAGAAGCCATTCTCTGAAATTGCTGGAGCGAACAAATGTTTCCAGTCTGCATTGGCTTGAAGAGGCACCAGAAGGACTGCTGCTACTGAGCTTTATGTTGCCTTTAGGTGAGTACCTGGAATTCAGTAAACAGCTTAGGAGAGGAGAGAACATTTACCTGTGCTGGTGTTGTGGTCCCCGCAGGAAATAACAAGCAATAAAAGCTTCCACACTGTGTGTAAGGCTAAGAATTATAATTGGAAACTCAAAGGATAAGAAGGTGGAAGGAATGTTTTATGAATACCACCATTCTCTCAGTCTCTACACCAGAATGGTACCATTGACTCTTCCTTAGTAAAAAATCTTTTCTGATCAGAAATAAATCCCTTTGATATGAAAGTTGGTTTTGAGCAGGAATTCTAGGATAGTAAAACCTGAGAATTTAGTTTACAGGCAAGTTTAATCCCTTCTTTAATCCAGAAGAAATACATGTCTGGATGCTTGTTTCCTGCTCCCTTTGCAGGTCTGTGTTGTGCTTGAGCGGTTTGTTCAGCATTATTCTTGTGCACTAATTCAGCTTGTATATTTCAACCCTTTTGTATTTTATATAAGCATATTAGGAGAAAAAAGAAATGCTACTTTCATCCTAGAGCAAAATATTTTTCCTGGATTTCCTCTACACCTAACGAGTGAAAATAAGTATCTCCAAGCAGTCTTTCTGAGCACACACAATTAAACAGGATATCCTGTATCTCTCCATTGACTACAGAAGGAGCAAAGGAAAGCATCCATCTTTGGATAAATTTAGCACTTGTTAGATCTATGAGAGTCTATGAGAAAGTGCTGTTGGATCTAACTACTCCTTTGTCTTCTTTTCAGGGTCAGTGATAATTGTGTAGTACTACATGTTTTGTAAAATAATAAAAAAATTGCCATGTATAGCGTAGAGGGAGGATCTCTAGGTTCAGAAGAAAAGTATCACTTTTTATTTTTAGAAATGAGTTGATTCAGACTAGCTGATCTGGTGAAAATTCCTGTCTCATAACACAGAATCAGGTTAGTCTGTTGAGACTCACCATGATTAACCAGCCTGCCCAGACATTTATACCTAGTGATAGAGATGGTTCAGTTTCTCTCCCTGCTTAATTTGTTCCTTTAAAAATAATCTGATAGAGACAGCAATTTATTTATGTATTCAGATTCAAAGATGTATTTTCAGAAGCAGGCAGAAGGATTTGTGAGAATGTGCACAGAAAGAACATGGTGGGTATAGCCAGTACCTATACACAATGCTGCTGTTGTCTACATTTGAAAAAAAAAAAATGTTTAAAACACCTACTGAATACCATATGTGCAGACAACAGGTCAAAGAAGCTGTACAAAAGCACAGTACAAGTACAGTGAGGTGCCTGGGAAGGTGTGTGTTTTGTAATAAACTCAATAAAGTCCTTTGAGACCAATTAGTGTTAATTGTAAGAATTAATGAATAATGCATTATTCAAGAATGTATTGAAATTACTAGCTTTAACTCCATTTCGCATTAGATAAGCAAGCTTTTAAAGACTGCCAGTTTGAAATATTTTAAAAAGGAATAGCAGAGTCTGATGGAAAGCTGCTAAGGGTGGGAGAGAGAGGATGAAGTAACTTCATAGTTTCTCTTGGTGATTCCTGTCATCTTTACTTTGAAGGACAAACTGCAACCAGAGGAGAGGAGGGAAAGGGTCTGGAGAATGCCTCCAACAGTACTGAGCACGGCCAGGTTCTTCCAGCAGCATCCCATTGCCACAACCATACTTAAGGAACCAGATTGCTCTGACCAGGCAGGCCAATGACTGGAATTCAGGAGACCATTCAAAACTTACAGGCCCATTTCCCAAAGTCATGCAGTAATATGACCTGTTGCAATCACCTTAAAAAATGTGTGTGGGGTGCTGTTGGTTAAAGTTTCCCACTAGTATTTTAATTGTGCGTTTTCTTTGGCAACAGCAAATGAAAATGTTGCAGACAATAAGACGTGGCCATTCAAGATTCCTTTTGAAGTCCACAGCTTAAGAAATAAGCCACGTCAAGGAGCTGCGATGCCCACATTCTCTTTATTTGTTGAATGCATTTATTTCTAATTAAAGCAGCAGAGCCTATTCGGAAATGATCCAGTAGAGGTACTCATATTGTTTACAGGGAGTACAAAGAAGAAAATGCGGCTGTCCAGCCTATGAAATTTGAGGGACTGGTAAGAATCATAGGAAAAAAAAAACATGTCCCAGGAAAATCCCAGATATTTTGATATTTTTTTCCATTCCAAATTACTCCCTTGAAGGGAAAATTTCAACAATCAGCAGTAAAATGAAAAATGGTTTCGCTGTACCATTTTCTTATGTTTTGGATATGTCATCTCTTAAGACCAAATATGATCTATTTATTAAAATATACACCCCCACCCCCCAACCCCCCTCCCCCCACATTTTAGAGATAGTAATTTTGGACTACAAAGCCTGGACTTACCATGTAGAAAATATTGGTATAGATTGTTAAACAACATTGAAATTGGAAACTTTCTTGAAAAAACTTTTAAGTTCACTGGTTCCATGTATTTTACTGGAAAAAATGTCTAGCAGATAAATCCACAGGGGACTCCAGTTATCAGCTTGCTGAGTAATATTAATTCACAGATTGAAACAACAAAGGCAGAGCCACACTATTCTCTTACAGTCATTGAAAACCTGGACAATGGTTTGCAGCTACATTTGTGATTTTATTTTCGTTAGCATGGGAGTTTGGCCTCTGTATTTTGTGACAGTATTAGTGACGTGAGATTTCAAGAATGTGAATGATGTGAATCATAACTTTTTTAGGAAAAATACCAATGAAGGTATCTTCTCTATTCTCACTGTCTGCTAAAGATGTAGGAGGACTTTTTGGTTGTCAAGCTCTCATCTTTGTGATTTCCATACTTCAAATGTAGAAGTTGCTTATTATTGCAATATGATGATTCTTACATTTTACTTCTGTGAATATTTTATTTTAGCGAAAAATGGAGCATGAAATAGGGAGAATCAAAATTCAGCTGCTTAAATGCATCTAATTTAAGGTTAACATGAAGGAATTTCAGCTGCTTCCCTTTGTAGTTTGTGCAGTCTAGTGAGTAAAGCAAAATAAAAGTGGATACAGAATGACTGTATCCTAGTAAAAAAAACTATGGTTGCATCCCTCGGTTGGATACCCTACCATGGTTGCATGTCCTGTCATGGCAGAGAGCTGCTTCAGTAGTAAATGCACTGGTTGTATCCCATCACACACCACAGCACTCTTTTGAGAGTGCTCATGCTTCTGCTAATGTGTAACCTGCCATAGCTACATAGAGAACTGACTGGCATCAGCAGACTTAGAAGCACCTGCAAGAAAACAAAGCAATGGGTAGCTTTGCTGAGACCTTAAACTTGCATACATTGTTGTTTTATTGTCACTAAAAATTATTTCTTTCCTATATCATCTCACAAGCATAGTGTCTAGTAAAAGATTTTTAGGAACTAACCATTGGCATTTGCAAGAGCAAATTTCTTGCTCTTACTACAGTAACTTCAGTGCAGACTGTTGGGAGCAATTTTGATGTAGATTTCTGGAGAGGAGGTCTACCTATAAATAAAAAAAAATCCCAAGACATTAAGGTTGATTTAAACCTAATCTTCCCCTCATTTCCTCTAGATAACAGAGGAGTTTGGATCCAGGATTGAAACTTTCATTGTAAGCATAAAAAATCTTCTGGGGTCATAGGGTATCTTCCCAGGCTGGATTTGCATCAGCAGTTTTTAATGTATTAACTGTGGCCAAAGTTTATCTAGGAGTTAAAACATTCTTGTGGATTAATGGCTTTATGGATTTTGACTATAAAAATATTTATTTACTGCATAATTTTTGCCTTTGCTGGAGGAATAATTGTCAAGTGAGTGTGGAATTCAAAATTCTAGACTGTGTCGTTCTCTGGCACAGCTTGGCTGTTGATAATGACTGTGCTACAGCAATTGAGAAATGATCCATATTATGCAAATGCAACCTCAGTTTATTAGTGTATGTGTATCGTAGCACAGACAGATTGCCAAACCATATCTATGGCACAAGAAGCAATGGAGACATACAAAATAATGTGAAGTCCTCATTTTAAAGAGCTTACCATTTTAAAGGCCAATAGAATAAGAGAAAACTGTCTAGGGATGGAATATCTGTGTGGGAGTGGTGGGTTTGTAAAGCAATAGGATGTTTCATCACAGCCAGTCAGCAAAATACTATTAATTATAGTAAGTAATATTTCATTTGCATTCATAGTGTCATATCCCCTGCATACTCATATAAGTAGAATAATCTGTCTGTTGCACTGACTATTTTCAAAAAGGTGGTGTGAATGGAGTAAAAGTTCAGGGCAAACAGGGGCATTGGTTGTTCACTTGCTGTGTTTGATCCTGGGCAGCAGTCAGCAATAGTAGATTCTGGATAAATGCCAAGGTGTTCTGCACCCTGGCAGTATAAGAATTGCTTCCCTCTGAAAAGACACATTTTCAGCTGAGGCATTGAGCTGTCTGCAAGAGTCTGAATAGAGACTTAGCAGGACTTACCTACAAAGGAGGGGTGGGAATGCCAGAGCTCTCAGCACTGACTTAAATTTTTACCCATTTCAACAGCTAAAATAGCTCATTTTAACTTCAAAGATATCTGCAGGCTGAGGCTGTAGCGTATATTTGCATAGACCCTGGTAGCCAAGCCAGAGAGGTGGAAGTGTCTACCAGAAAGGAGAACCGTCTACCAGGACTTCTCCCGTTGTCACCTTGGAGACTCATCTGCCTTCCCTCTGCCTAGGCATGTCCTCACTCTGCTGATGGAGGTGGCCATCTGTGTGAGCGTCCTGATGCTCTGTGCAGGAAAAGGATGCTGCAGCACAGTCATTATCAAGAGCCAAGGTGAGCCAGGGAATGTTACAGTCCGGAGGTTTGAGCTTCTCTGGCTGATCTAGCAGTTTTCCACTCCCACTTGACAATTCTTCCTCCTTATATTATGTATGTAAATATTTTTATAGTCAAAATCCATAAAGCCATTAATCCATGGGAATGTTTGATCACTTTGGGGCAGAGCGGAGGGAAACGTAGTTGAACGAGGCAATGCAGAGGCAGGAGGGTTAAAAGGAAGAGAGGAGCTGAGCATCCTTCCCTTCAGCTTTCAGTGCTCTTTCCATTTTCCCATTTCTCTAAGCAGTGTTTTGCCTTCTTGTACCCATACTGTTGTTTTATTTTCCCCCACATTACTGTGGGAATAAAAACAGTTAGATAACAATGATTTTTATTTTCTAGCAGTTGTAGTACAGGGGAGCCACATTTAGGAACCAACTGGGCTGTAAAGCAGAATAGCATGAGCACAGTCTCTGCTCATGACAATTTACAGAATAAATAGCCATAACTGTTGCTTGATGATAGAGGTCATAGAACCACGTAGGGATGAAATATCCTTCCCCAAATTAAAAAAATCCCTACATTGCAAAACTAAAGTCATTAGCACCATCTAGTACAACGAGTTGCAAAATGGGCAGTACACAGCACAGCATTTCCAAGTAAAGAAAAAAAATTACATTTCTGTGGGTAATATGTTTTAATACTTAATAGCTTTCTTGCATAGAGTCTGAGCTTTCTTTCAAACCTAGAAGTTTTTCACTTCAGTTTTCAGCTCCTGAGTATTGATACATATTTTTCTGCTTGATCAAGGATACAGATACTGCAGATGGGACTTTGCCATGGAAGACAGTGATCCATTTGTCATTCAGCTTTCCTAGAGATGAATGGATGTTATATCTACAGTGCAATCCAGAGAGCAATGGCAAGTTGTTTAAGAATTATAAAGAGTCTTGCCCTGTCTGAGGTCTGCCCCACTAAGCCAGCTGAAGTACACCTAGCTCAGCTGTGTGGGTTAGCAAGTGTTGGGTCTGCAGGGTAGATACAACAACCTTTGATGGTGACATAGCGCGTAAGTAAATGGTCCTGACTGTTACTGCTTCCAGAAAGAGCTCCAGTCTCTCATGTCTAAGGCTTACAGAATAAATCATATTCTCCTGTCACACAAGATTATGAAATATCCATGAAACATCAACATCTACCATAAGCCTAGGGCGAGCATAAGGCAGACAGAGAAGTTGTGTCCTCACCAATCAGGACGCAGTTCCCACAGTACTCCAACAAGGAGAGCAGACGAAGTCTCCTGAGAGCAGCAGGGTTCAACCAAGAGTTCAGTGATCACCAGGTAAATCCATAGTGACAAGTCAGGTCCAAAGGTGAGCCAGGAGGTCAAATCATCCTCAGTGACAGGATCAACAAGGTAGGTGCCTTGGTACACGTGTACCTACAGCAAACTGAAACCAGAATCAAGCTCTGATGCCTAAAACCAGCCCTTGAGACAAAGGAAAGTGACGCCAATGAAATTTCTCTTGGCTGTCTCTTAAGCCTCAGCTGTTTCCGCAGAAGTCTGATCCCAGGTTTCGTGGTCCACCATGTCATAGCTGACTTTGAGCACAAAGAGACAAGAGACTGCAGAGCCTGCTGGTGCATTTAAGGCCCTGACACTTACTTTATGAACACAAAAAGACAAATAAAAGGCTCACAAATTAGATCATTCTGCACCAGGCAAAGATTCTTAAAAACAAACTTTCCCATGGTGATATCAATGTAGTGTTACACAAAACTGGAGATTATGAACATGTCTCCATCACTGAGAATTTTGTACTTTTAATTTAAAAAGTGGCCTCACTACACATGAAAGGATTGAAGCCTCAGGAGGCCTTGTGATCATCTGGAGGCCTTCTGATTGCCTTGTTTCTGCTGTTCCTTTTAATTTGGAGTAGGACTTTAAGAATTAGTGTAGTTAAAGTGTTAATTCTATGATTAAACCTTGCTTTTACTCAGTAAAGCAGTGTAAGACAGGTTACTATCTTCTTGGCATGAACTGGACGGGTAGAAAAGGGATTGGAGCTAGAACTTGCCTCAAGTGTTTCTTCCTCGAACTCTGTGAAGTCCAAGTCACAATATGACTGAGCTACATGGTAACTGCCAGTCACATCAAAGACCTCCCTCTAAGGGCTGGACCCCCATTTTTGGTAAAACCAAGGACTTATTCTGCATTATGTGCTAATTGCAATCTTCATCTAGCTCATGTATAGACAAGTAGAAGTTAGATATTCCTTCTAAGATAGTAATTTAAAAAGTGTTTATTGTCACCACAGAGAATTATGCACCTCCAAAAGCTTCCCATACTAATAGAGAACAGCAGGAACTCATCCCTGGAAGAACCTCTCCATTCTCTGATTCAAGGTGCTTACAGAAAAATTATGGACAGGATTGCACTACATACTACTGAAAGACATTTAAAGAATAATGCAGTCATCAGGTACAGTCAAAATGGGTTTAAAATGTGAAAGCCCTGTTTGACTGATTCAATATCCTTTTATGATAAGGTCACCCACCTGCTGGATGAAGGGAAGGCAGTGGATGTAGTTTTTCTGGGTTTTAGTAAGGCCTTTGATACTGTCCGTCACAGCATCCTTCTGGACAAGTTGTTCATCTGTGGGATGAGCAGGTTCGCGGTGCGCTGAGTGAAGAACTGGCTGGACAGCAGGGATCAAAGAGTTGTAGTGAATGGGGCTACATCTGGCTGGTGACCGGCCACCAGCGGTGTTCTACAGGGCTCCATTCTAGGGCCGGTTCTGTTAATATTTTTATCAATGATTGGCGTGGAGGAGTTGAATGCACAATTAGCAAGTTCGCCGACGATCCCAAACTGGGAGGTGCTGTTGACTCTCTTGAGGGACAAGATGCCTTGCAGAGGGATCTAGATTGATTGGAGCATTGGGCTATGATTAATGGAATGAAATTGAACAAGTTGAAATGCCTGATTCTGCACATAGGATGGAGTAATGCCGGGCACAAGTATAAATTGGGATTGGCTGCAGAGCAGCCCTGCAGAAAGGGATCCGTGGGTGCTGGTCGGCAGCAGGCTCAGTAGGAGTCAGCAGTGTTCCCTGGCAGCCGAGAAGGCAAACCTCATCCTGGGGTGCATCAAACATGGCATAACCAGCCGGTCAAGAGCAGGGATTATCCTGCTGTATTCAGTGTTGGTACAGCCTCACTTCAAGTGCTGTGTGCAGTTTTGGGCCCCACAGTTGAAGACAGATGTGTACAGAAGATAGAGGCATCAAAGCTGGTGAAACGGCTGAAAGGGATGTCCTATATGGACTGAGCAAGGACTATGAGTTTTCTGGTTTAGAGGAAAGGAGGCTGAAGGGTGGCATCATTGCTCTCTACAGCTCCCTGAGGAGGGGAAGTGGAGAGGAAGGCACAGAGCTCTTCTCCCTGGGATCCTGTGACAGAACATGTGTGAATGGTTCAAAACCGCATCAGGGGACGTTCAGACTGGACATTAGGAAGTATTTCTTTACCAAGAGGGTGGTCAAACACTGGAACGTGCTTCCTTCAGAGGTGGTCGATTCCCCCTGCCTGTCAGTGTTCAAGAGGCACTTGGACAATTCCCTTAATAAAATGCTTTAACTTTTGGTCAGCCTTGAAGTGGTGAGGCAGTTGCGTTACATGATCATTGAAGGTCCCTTCCAACTGAAATATTCCATTCCACCTGAAATATTCCATTCCATTCCATTCCGTTCCATTCCATTCCATTCCATTCCATTCCATTCCATTCCATTCTACAGAATGAAGTGCCTCCAGTGTTAGACATCTCATCTTAAGTAAGAGAGAGCTAATGCCATTTACAGTTTTGTCTGTCTATTCAATTTAGTGGATGACAGCAGTGCCCTGAACTTAGCCTGGTGAAGATGTGAAGAGTTAGTGGCTTTAGACATTACAATTAGTAGAAACAGGAAAGAGAGTAGAGGAAGAACTAGAAAAGTGAGCTAGGAGCTGTTGCCTTAAAGTAAACAGTCAGTTTTCACCACGTCATTTTGAACAAGTCACACCTTGGACCAATGGAGTCTCCACACTCCCATGAAAATCTCTCTGAGCACTTTATTTTTATGACTGTTAGTAACTGTTTCCTAATGCTGAAACTAAAACTCATCTGCTGAAGGTTACGTCCTGCCCTCTTCATTACAGAGGCGGCAAAGAAATTCTTCTCTTCCTGTTAGCTGCTCCTTAGATCCTTGCAAGCTATTTTGTTGACAGTATTCCTCCTTCTAGGATCCCTAAGC
Source organism: Stercorarius parasiticus (assembly GCA_013396915.1). NCBI lineage: Eukaryota > Metazoa > Chordata > Aves > Charadriiformes > Stercorariidae > Stercorarius > Stercorarius parasiticus. The sequence goes on from VWZL01001669.1 coordinate 459,646, forward strand.
TGTTTGAATAACCCCGTCTCTTTCAATGTAAAGTATGTAGGGAAGAAACGACAGAAAATTCTTCTCTGCTTGAGGAAGACTGATCCCCAAATGTCCCCAAGGAATCCCCTACGTCACAGTATCCTGTTGCTTGCTTGTCCCAGGCAGGGTCCAAAAAGCATTTGCAAAAATGCTGCATGGAGTTTCTAACTGTTTCCAGTGGATCTGTTTCCTATACCTCCTTGCCTTTGTGAAGGCTGCTCTCCTTGGTTTGGCGGGTGAGGTATGCAGAGATGAGACATGGTAGATGTCTTGAATTTTCTGAGGTTCTACTGATTGAAAGCATAGTTCCTACAGGCATTCACTTAAGTTAGCAAGAAACTATCTATGAATAGCTGTATAATGCAGTGGATAACATGAGCTAAACTTTTAGATTTTTGTTTTAGATGGCTTCCAAAGGCCTTGCAGAGATTTAATAAAATCTTTCTGCTCATCCTGCATCTCTGCTGTATTTTCTCATTAGAGACATATTTTAGGATCAAACCTTACTTGTCTTTGATGACTCCTGGTATTTCTGCCAGATAAGGATCCAGTGTTTAATTCTTCGATGGTTTCCCCTTCTTTCTTGCACATTTTAAGATATTTCTTTTCCCCAGCCTCAGCTTCAGGCTGCTGCATACCTGCACACATCCATCCTTGTTCTGGGCTGTTTGATATATAGAGCATTCAATCCAATTTATGTTTGATTCTCTTGCTGGTAATGGACTGAAAATAGTAAATGTTCTGACATTAATTATTTTCTTTAATATTTCATATTCTGTGCTCAGAGAAATCTACTCTTACATGTGATTTTTCATCTTTTCTAGCTCATCTCCCGTGCACATGTCACTTTAATCCTAGGATCAGTACATTTCTCCATCACTTTTTAAAGGTAAAGCGATTACACGTACACACAAACAAATGAAAGATTTTATTAACCGTTTTTATAAATACGAACATCTAGTACCATTTTACAGAACTCTTGCCTTAAACACAAGACATTAAGTGAAGCTGGTGCCATTAATCTGGATTTGCATCAGTGTAAAAGACAGGAATTTACCTCTGACACTTTAGATCAAAAGAAGCATAAGAAATTTTTTTTTTTTTTGCGGAATTAAAATGTGTGAAATAAGGTGTGTACAGCAAAGATCAGGGAACATACCAGGAAATCTGTCTGAATTGCATCTGATGTGGCAGCATTTTTATAAATACTTATCATAACAAAAAGTCCACTGAGCCTTATGAATGTGGGATCTTATTCCGTTACTAGTAAGCATCTTGACATCACAGACCACAGAACTGCAACCCAGTGTGAGACACTGCTTTAGCAAGGTTTGGGTTTTGGCAAGTCTTTGAAGTCATATAAGTGAAAAACTCTTTTCATTATAATTATAAAGCCATAGTCAGTAGAGACAGAGAGCATTCCACTTTGATGCAATGTTGCTTTGAGTGACTGCAGTGAGAACTATTTGGCTTTTATGAGAAATACGGCATAGGTATTCATGTCAGAATATCCAACTCTATAAAGTATGATTTTGTCCTGCTGCCAAAATTACCTACCCCATTTACCACTTGGACTTCCATGCAGACGAAGGCTTTTCCAGGTAAATCTCTCCTGAGTTTTTTCTCACAGTCAGCTTCAAACACCCATCACAAATATACATCTTGAGATGACCTGGACCATCTAAGCTTTCTGCACCATCAGTGGAGACAATCCACCGAAATAAATTAATCATCTGGCCTATTCTCACTGTCTGCGTAGACTTTTATTGACTAGCCTTCTACTGACTGCCTATGGACGCACAGAAGTCAGCAAGGTTATTATGCTGCTTAATCTGATGTTTTCATAGTTATTTCTGCCTTTTGAGGACCATCATCTGAGCATAAGACGCAAACATGAGTGAACAGACTATGCTTTGCATCTCTATCCCTGGAGTGTCTCAACAGCCTCTGTAGGATCATAATGTTTGCCAGGAGACATATTTGTTTGCCAGTTGTTAATGTATGGGCACTATACACATACTTCCTCCATCACTACTCACAGAATCATCATGATTCTTTAAAATGCTTTACTTTGATCTCTGAAACAGCAAACTGCCTGAGGGAATATCAGTGGGAAGGGTGGAATGTTGGAAAAAGCTGCAAAGCTTTTCTTCACTAAGTTGAAGTTTGGCTTGAGAAAGGCTGGGGACAGCTGGTGTGTCCAACTCTGGCAAGAGTTACAGTAGGATCTTCACAGAAACTATGACCGAGTGTCTCATTCTCATTAGTAATTTCCCCTCTTGTCACACTCAGAGGTAGTTCCTTGAGCATTGTGTAAATAAAAAATAAAAAAGACTGCCAACAACTGCCACTAGACCTAAGGAATTAAAATGTCCTTCAGTTTTATAAATTATCTTTTATTACCTAGAAAGCATATGCACCGTTATCCAGCTCATGTCTGATAACTCATTCATCAACTTTTACCTGTCACAAGCTTTTATACATATTGGTCCAAGTGAACAGTTTTTTCTTAGAGTTTCATTTTTTTTCCTATTTCTAGAAGTAAGTAATTATTTCTTTTATTTCTAAAATAAGTACTGGCATATGTGGTACAATGCCAGGAACAGTCCCTGCAATTGCAGAATGCAACAGAAAAAGCACATCTTTAGTAAATGAGCCAGACAAAAAATACTGTCCTTGCTTCATAAGCACCCAAGGAGGTGCTAGAGAGAGAAGAATCCTTGCTGATTAAAAAGCTGTGTGTGTCTGTCACAGGAATCAATCTAAAAACACATTTTATTTTCCCTTTTCTCCTTAACAGAAAGGGAAGGGCAAACCCAGACATGACAAGTGATTTCAGAGGCCCTGTTCAGCCTGGTACTACAGGAGGTTTGTAATTTCAAGAGTGTCTACACTTCTGTATGTTCCAGTGGATTTATTCACGTGCTGTGCATGGTGCATATACCGAAATGCCCTGGGGAGCTGGAACCATGATCTGCAAGTTCATGGCTGAGGCTGAGGTCTACAAAATGGCTAAAGAATACACAAATCTGAAGCATGTCTCTGAATGGCAAGACTGCTAAATGAATATGTCTCAGAGACTTGACTTTAAGTACAAAATACAGAGTAGCATGCACATTCGTGCCCCTGGTCTTTTATTAATGGCTACATATTTTAAACCTTTTCCGATGTCTTGCTTCTGATGCAATTTAGTAATAAAATACAGAACTTCAATCTAGCGTGTCTGCTTTATACTTTTACCAAAGAAGCTCATAGATATTTACTGTCTCTTTTTACCCTACGATTGTGATGAAAGGGAAGAATATTCATATTTTTACTTGCACTTGAAAAGACGTAAGAAATATACAAAGGATTAGAGTTGCTGCAGATCACAAATGATAGGATAAGAATCATCATCAAACCCATACAATGCATATTTATGTTCATTAATAGATTTTCAAAACAGTGATTAATACTTATTCAGTGTTGTTGGGTTCTTCCTTTAAAGAAAGGTTTTGTAAAACATCTAGGATGAATATTTAAACATAGCATTATCAGATCTACGCAAGATTCCCAGAAATCCAGTGGTGAAAGAGATAACATCGCATTAATGCTGATTAGCAGCTGAATTTTGCAGAAAGGCATATCAAGGAAACTCTTTAAGACTGAATTAATTAAAATGGAAATTGCAGACACAACTAGATTACAAAAGACAATGAGCTAGAAACTCAGCTGGTACAAATCACTACAGCATCATTGAAATCAAAACCTATCACAGTGGTTGCTGGAGGGCTTCCATATCCTGATTCCAAAGCATCTTATAGAATTTATGCTGTGCCATTTTAACTGTGCCAATGAAAATTATAGTGTTCCTGTAATCAAATTATTAATGACTATACAACATAATTAACGGATTGTGTGCAAACTATAGAGAGATTTGTTTTCCTTTTCATCAAAATATTTCTGTTTAGCTCAGCTAAAAATAAAAATTTTTAAAAGGACATGTTATTTTGTAAAATGAACTTTTTAAATGCTGGATTTATAATTACTTTTGTATAATATGAGCCTCAGCTCCCTGCTCAGAACAGGAACACTCCATTTCACAATAGTGGCATGGAGTTTTGTGACCAACACGACAAAAAGTGAAATGACATTTTCAAGTGGTGAGGTGTTCTAGCATTATGCAATTTTTTCCCTTCCCCACCTAGTCAGTTCAGTCAAGAAGAGGCCTATTCTACTTTTGTTTAAGGAAAACCTATTCCCACGTCCTGTAATCAGTTCCTTTTAGAGAGAAGGAAAACTGGATGATTTACATACAAGCCAACAGTGAGAACAGAGTTACCACAATAGATTAATTTCATGTTGTAGAAGTGTTGCTACTAATTCTGTGATGCCAGCTGTGACAATTCTTCATTTTTAGAAATTTTTGGCAGACTCCTAAAAAGTATCATAATGGATCATAATCATGGTCCATGGTCCTTTTTCTTCTCCTTTTTCTTCCTCATTTTCTTTTTATTTTTCTTTCTCTTTTTTATTTCAATTTCCTTTTCCTTTTTCATTTCCTTTTCCATTTCTGTTATTGTTTCCTCCAAACATCTCCTGAACTGTAAGTTCCACTAACGGCCAAGGCCACATTAATTGAGTAAAAATTTGTGCTTCCACTGAAAGTGGATGGGTGGTTCTCCCTGCAGTGATTTGTTCTCATTTTCTGGTTTTACAGACTGCAGAGTATCCAAAGGAGGGCCATAAAGATGATCAAAGGCCTGGAGAACCTGGCCTATGAGGGAAAACTGAAGGAGTTAGGTCTTTTTTCCTTGGAGCAGGCTCAAGGGGGACCTCATGACAATATTCCAATATGTATTGGGCAGCTGCACAGAGGATGGAAGATTTCTCCTCACAAGGAGACGCATGGAGAAGAGAAGGGGCAATGGGTCCAAGTTGCACTGGGAGGGGTTTCATCTCAACATAAGAAAGAATTTTTTTATGGTAAGAACAAGCATTCACTGGAACCACCTCCCCAGGTATGTGGTAGAGTCCCCATTGCTGGAGGTTTTCAAGATGCAATTGGACAGCATGCTACATAGTGACATCTAGGCTCCCTTTACCACAAAAAGTTGGACCAGATGATCTTTTGAGGTCCCTTCCAACCTGAGCTGTTCTATGATTCTATGATTAAAGACCATTGCATTCACTATTCAATTTTTCCAGGCTGTTTTTCAGTTAAATCAGTTCTTTGCCTTGCTCAGCACACAGCTCTGCTAACACTAGTGCTGATGCAATGCAGAGAAGAGATGAGGAGTACCTGAATATAGAAAAAACATGTAGAACTCCTCTTTTGCTAAACTTGTGAATGCAGCCACAATCTCAGCAGTGCTCATCTTTCCGAGTTGTCCTTCAGCCTACTGTGGGTCAGGTTTGAGATTTCAGGGAAATTTCCCCTCTGCTCCTTGTGCTACTTTATGACTTACATGCTCTTGCACAGGTTTTTGGTGTCTGTTTGTCAAGCTGCACAGGATTTAGTGTGAATTGATGTAGGTACAGTCAGAATTAGTGTCAATTCCCCAAATTTCAGCATTTGGGAATTCCCAATATTTAATAGTTCAGAAGATGTTTTGCTGATAGTTCTTGTTTGACATTGGTATATTTGGTTGATGAGTAAGGAAACTTCTCTTGAACAGTAAGACTTCTAGCAAATAAGTTGTGAGGATGCAGAGAGCAGAATCTTAGTCATCAGTGCCACCTTTTTAATGATGAATGGAAGCCTTAATATTTGTCAGCAGTCGATATGCTGTACACAGACTCAGACATCAATTTTTATTTATAACATAGCATTCTCCTTCAGCTGCTAGACAGAATTCAGAACACTGTGAAAACAAGGTAGATGTCCAAATTAGCTGTATTCTTGTGTAGATGGTATGATTACAAAAGCTTCTGGGGCTTAAATCGACATTCTATTTATCGTAGGAGCAAATTATATAAATATAGCACAGTCTCCGTTATTATTTCCTGTTACAGCAAAATCAGGGCTTGCTTATGGAAGGCATTTACCGTAAATATTGGAATCCTTGACAACACCAGAATCCAATAAAGTGCTTTGTAATGAGCTACTTCTAAAAAATGTATTCCTTAACTTGTGTGCTTATATGATAATAATATTGCACTGGGGCCATTTTTGGAAAATATTTTGGGTGTTACTTTATGTCAAATTTGTGTTGTCACTGTAAAATACAATACTGCAAGACATATTAAAATATCTCAACTTGCTACCAGGCATACAGCATGAAATAGCTAAACTGGTGTAAAATCTCATGTGGGTTTTTTTTTTTCTGTATTTGGTTATCTTTTCTGTAATAAGGTCAAAACGCTGTCTTAACAGTCCTAACATTAATTAGAGCAATGGACATTAACGTAACATGTATCCACACTGTGCCCAGCTTTTCCAAGTGTATTTCTTCCATACAGACATATCTCCATTTAGATAACATGAAAGCAGAGATAGTCAATCAGTATTGACACATGAAGTATACGCAAATACAGCCTCTGAGACACAATGGAATTTATTTGTCATTATTTTAATTTTCCTTGGTGTCAGCACTTACAGGGTCAACATGCAAATAAGACAGAATAAGAGAAGCTGGTCTTGATTTTTCTATATAAATGCCCGTAGCAGGGAAGTTGACATAAGCACTCCAGGTTCAGGGCGTTGATGACAGCCCCAGTTTGAGTTGCAGTCACCAGCTATTCTGTTCCTGTGCCTGCATTTATCTGGAGGGTGGAACAAAAGGTCAGCCCTCATAATTTTGCAGTTTCAGAGAATTGTGTGGGTTACCTTCCAAGCACTTTGAGCTCCTGTCTAATGAAAAGCTGGCGGTCACGTGGCAACCTTGGATTTGCTCCATAAAAGCAGCGCATCACAGAATGCCAAGGTACTTTCTGAGAACGTATCCAGTGCTATATTCATCTCTCCCCCCAAAAATGCTGGGAATAAACAAGTGCAAATTGCAAAAAAAAATAGCCAACCTGCCCCCCTGAAAACACCTGAAAAAAACAATGTCAGGAAACTGAAAGTATAGAGTAGAGCTACAGGTAAATGGATATGTGCTGGCATACAGATGATAAAGAAATGAGAACGGACACTAACGAGGAAGAAAAGATGCCTAGCTTCTTACAGAATGGTGATAATATTGAGATGAAAAGGATAAAGGAAAATTTGGCCAATTTGTTCTTCAGATTCGGGGACCATCCCCTGATGGATTCATGTTGTTTTGTAGTTAGTATGAAAGGGATGTGTACTCAACTGTGTTGTATATAGGAGCAAAGTGCTTCTTGTCCTTAGATTTAAGGGAACACAGATATACATAGGACTGGAACCAGTATTTTCCAAGTATTTCTAGTGCCTCTGTCATCTGAACATCCAGTGTGCTCCATTGCACATCCTACACCATTTCTAGTTCCTGTAGGACATAATTTTCTGTTCATAATCACGAGAACAAGGATGAGGATACTATTTATTAATTATACATTTTATGTTGGTTTTGACAGTTCCTGGATCAATGGCAACTGAATTAATGTTGTTGCTCAACTGGTGGGACAAAAAAATGTTAAGTTTGAGCTTAAGATTGTCATTAACTATTGGTAATGATGTGTACATGCTTTACAATCCTTTTAGCAATCCTTAATCCATGAATGATCCATAACAGTGCACTAAATAACGTTTACATGATGCCTTTGAATAGGTCACAGTGCAGTCAGAAAATGATAAATTAAGATGAGATGTCTTTTACTTAAAATTTAGATCTCATGTGATCTAAAATACAGATAACTTTCTTTTTTGTTCAGAAGGAGTACATATTTTGATCTCAAAGAGCAGATAGTTTGGCTTAAAATGAAAACATTACTAAATAGAGGGCAAGTCAAAATTCACTGCAACTAACAGGAGTAGAAAATAATAGCTATTAATTGACTTAATTTGTGAATCTATTATATAATTATGGTATCAATTTAAGGTTTATTGCCTACTTCTTACCTCAGTATGCTTATAAGAAGATGAGTAAACCAAATGAATCACCATTAAACCCCTCAACTTCACTAATATCAAAAAGAAAAAGAAAGCGTCTGAGAAAATGTCATGAGTTTGGGATGTGTGTATGTGCAGAATCTGTAATAGTGTTGAATGACAGTGTTATATCTGGAGCGCACTTGTGCCAGTCAAAATACCCACGGCATGAATTAATACTGAAAAGCCTCGATTAGAACTGAATACAGAAACCCTTGCCAATACCTGCCCATCTCTCTGCTGCTGTGCTTGCCTTTCAGATGCTTCCCCAGGCCCCACGGTTCACAGCTGCAGTGAGTGGGGGTGGTGGTACAGAGAGTCATCAGTGTCCTGGGTTTCTTGCTGGGAAGGGTGTGATCATAATGATGGGGGTTTTCTCCTCTTTGTCTGAAGGAGGAAGACATTGATGATATTGATAACACCTACCTTCTTGGCCTTGGGTCCACCTGAGTTTATTTTTATAGATTTTTCTCAGCAAAGTCTGCCTACATGGTCTTTTTTCCCCCCATTTGTTCCCATTTATTCAGTTTTTCTGTTTCATTTCTTGTCTCTAAAACCATTTTCACCCAACTGATACGAGGCCTGTGTGCCTTAGCGACCCCTGATTGACCGCTGTGACCTGTGCCTAAGGGCTGGGACCTCTGTCACCATCCTGTCTCTGCAGTCTGACACACCACATTTTACTGTGCAGTCGTGGATGGTTCACTCCACATGAAATAACTACCTGCTGTCACCATAAGCTGAAGAGAAGCAACATCAGACTAAAGTCGTGCTTACCTGCCTGCAAGATAGCTGCCATTGTGGGTTAGGCATGCTATAATAGCTCAGGCTAGAGACCTTTCTATAGCCCAAAGAAATCTTGAAACCTGCAGTGTTAGGCCAATACAAAAATAATGTGGGATCACCCTGCTGCTCTTGAATAACATGTTTTTCCTGTGCATTCAGAATAGGCTTGAAGGATCTCCCAAACCATTCTCAAAATCAGCTTTACAATTTCTCCTCTCCTAATCTTAGAGGGGGCTGTCTTGATTACTCTTTTTAATTACCCTGGCAATACTTGTGACACAGAAGATAGGAAACATAAATGTAATGCATGCAAGACTGAAATATCACCGTCTGGTGCCTCCATGGCCCTCCTGGACATTTCCTTCGAGAGCTCACAAAGATAACATTAAGGCTAGAAGCTCTTTCAGACAAAATCTTTTTCTGACGGACCAGGAGGTCTCTAAAGGCATCAGTTGTGGTGCCAGTGTCACAGGCTGCCCAGCAGCACGGAGATCTGAGAGAAGAAAGGAGACCTGTGTTACCCAGCAGTGCCCACCTGTCCCTTTGCCAGCCTGGAGCAGCCATGGAAGAAAGGAGAAGTCTCCAGGAGGTTTTTTTATGGCCAGGCTAGTACTACTTCTCAAGGAGGACCAGCACAGGATGTGTTAAGTTTGTGTATTCTGTTAAAGCAGTGTGCTTCTCCCTTTAGTTGTATGGCATAAAAACACTGCAGCTAGAACTGCTGGTAGCAGCAGTGCGTGCTGCAGCTTGTGCTGCTGTTGTTTTGGACATGAATAAAAATGTGCAGTAGACATGCATAAAAACATGCATTAGAGCCAGATTTGGGTTTAACATGCTCTGCGTTTGTGAGATGGCTCATTGATGGGCTAAGGTAGGATCACTGGACTCTGGATCAAGCTGTGATTCATTCAATACTTCGAAAAGAGAGTATTTTTTGGGGGGTGACCCAACCTCCGCCCTTACTATGTTCTCTGTGGCATTTATATTGCTATCTTGTAAAACTACAGAAATCTTAATCAACTTTGGCCCTGTGAAATAGTACTAACTTCAGTAGCCATCATATTTTGCATACAAAAATGCATAATTTTTGACTTTTGGGAACAGAAAGAAAAGACTTCTCCTTTATGTTACTGATGACACAAAAAGAGGACAGACTGGTGCCCTTGAGCAACAGAAATACAAGTCTGTAACTGTGGGTTGAAGAATGTCTTTTGAAGCAGTACCCTGTGACCCTGGATGGCCAGAATGGAGGTGTAGGAAGCTAGACAGGTGTTTACCACTGAATCTTTGATCATTTATGACAAATAGTTTTATACATTCTTAGAACTATATATTTAAAAAAGAAAAAAAAATATAAAGGAGAGACAATGTGGTGTACATATAAATATGTGTCATAACTTGAACATAACTACATTATAGTAGTACACTCTCCAAACATCTGTTCTTTTTTATGAAAGGTATCCATAAGGAAATTGCATGTAAATTTTTAATTCTTTGATTGTAAGTACCTCACCTGCCGACAATAATTAGTATTGCTTACAAGGCCTCAGTTGCAAATATAAAACATTCAAAAGTCAAGCTATTTGGTTACATTAGAAAACATACTTTGTTTTTCTCAGGAGGCTGACTGTGCTTTTTATGAGTTATTCATGAAAATATCCTGGGGCTGTATACATCAAGCACTGGGATTTTGCTAGCAGTAAAAGAGGGAGAGCACAGCATGTGTGGGAAAGTAATTATCTTGCAAAGTACACGCTTGGAAGCTACTTGGGTCAAAAGAATATTTTATTTATTTTTTTTGCCATGGGCAGAGGAACCAGGCTGAGAGAGTTGTGGTTTTTCAGGCTGGAGAAGAGAAGGCTCCGGGGGACCGTATAGCAGCCTTCCAGTACCTAAAGGGGGCCTAGAGGAAGGATGGGGAGGAACTCTTTATCAGGGAGTGTAATGATAGGACATGGGGTAACAGCCTCAAACTGAAAGAGGGCAGATTTAGATTGGATATCAGGAAGAAATTCTTTACTGTGAGGGTGGTGAGGCACTGGAACAGATTGCCCAGAGAAGCTGTGGATGCCCCATCCCTGGAGGTGTTCAAGGACAGGCTGGATGGGGCTTTGAGCAACCTGGTCTAGTGGGAGATGTCCCTGCCCGTGGCAGGGGGTTGGAACTAGATGATCTTTGAGGTCCCTTCCAACCTGAACCATTCTGTGATTCTGTGTGATTCTGTGATCTTCTCTATCAGGAAAAGAGGGTCTTGCCTTTGTCCCTCTTTAGAGTCACAAATGCCTAAAGGTGAACTGATGGCCCCCAAAAAAGTACAGTGTCTTTTGACAAAAGTGTAGCAACCTGTCTGGAGCAATGACCATTAGTTAACTGCCCAGAGTCCAAGCCAAGGTGTCCCTGAAGGTTTGCCACATCTGCTCCCTTCTCTGGTAGTACTGCACAGTGAGCTTCAGCACAGCAGATGGGATTCATGAGCACGGGGAGGTAGAAAGCCTGCGCTCCTACTGATAGTTCCACTTTAAAGGTATCATCTCAGGACAGCACTGGCAAATTCTGGAGCTCTGGCTTCGCAGATGGTATTGGCAGTGCTGTGACAGCCTCTGTCACCAAGTGATAGCATTCTGCAAGGGCAGGGTGGTGTGAAGATGCCTCTCAGAGAACAGAAAGAACACCTTCAAACACAATCTTAGAGAATTAATGAAGGTTCTGTAAATTACTTTTGAAGAGGACAGATGATAAAAGCCTCCATATGTGAAAATAAGAGACAGTATGAGTGAAAAGGGAGGGGGAAGGGAAAAGGGAAAGGGAAAAGGAAAAGGAAAGGGAAGGGAAAGCCTAATGCCTGGATTAATATCTGGGCAGAAAAATGGGGAAACTTTTGAGTTGCCATAGCCGTAAGAATAATGGCAACCCTTCTAAATATTTGAGAAATAAGTGTACTAATTCCAGAAATATAAGAAGCAAGCAGAAACAAAGGAACAGTTAGGGTAAGAATCTTCTGTGTACCACTAGGCAGAAGGAAACCGTGAACAAGCTTCTTTCTTACACTTTCAAATACATGTTATATTTATTCGCTTGACAGAACTGGTAGGTGATAAAGGAATTAATATTCTCAGATACCAGAAAAACAAGATTGAAGGACATGGAGCATTCATAGAATTCTTGAGTGGATTTAGTTGATAGTTTTTGTCTTGCATGACTGAAACTGCGAAGGACAGGCTATTTTAGATCTGACACCAAGAAATGTGATGGAATTGACAGAGAATTTTAAAGTGGAGGAGAGAATCTTTGGAAATTATGTTTTTATCTGAAGGAAGTTTTCTGACAATATATTTGTTTGCTACCATAAATACTCTTGTCCCCTTTCCTATATCCTTTAGCTTTCTAGCTCTTCATATCAACCAACAACAGTGAGTTTTAAAAGGGATAGAAAAATTAGTTAAAAATTTTCATTCAAGACCAAATATCTGCCAAGCACTGAGTATAATGGTTAATGGATTTTGAATGTTTATACACAGGAGTGATCAAAGCATTAAAGTAATTAAATAGAGTTCTTAGAACCCACCATAACTCACAGTGTTAAGGAGGTTAAATAACAATATTTAGTCAGAGATTCACAATGTAGTGTGGGTTTTCGTATAGTCTTGATAATATGGGCTTAATAACACTACTTCATACACACTTAATAACATAAAAAATGACAGTCCAAACTTTTTTGTCTCAGTAAGTGTTTGCTGCAGCAGCTAGCATCCTGAAAAAGAAAGGATTAGTCCCATATGTAGCCTATTCTTCTCATCAAGGAACAAGCTGCACTCCAGGCAAATACAAAAGAATACAAGATTTTAGAAGTCTGGAAGGCATAATGTTTATAAACCTGACTTGACTTAAGTTTTGACTTCCGAAGAATTTAAAATTCCTTCCTTAATGATACGAGAAAGGCCAGAGAAAGAAAAGAGGATCTGACTTACTCTTCTAGTGCTTGTTTAAATCAACATATACTGGACTTTATTAGGGAAATAACAGTTTAAATTATGTGAAGGTCTCTTGCCTTGGTGAATTGTTAGCCTTCTATGATAGGCTTTATCTTAAGATAGAGGTCAAGTGGCTTGTTGTTTTTTTCTTCCTCCAAAACGCTGATAGAAAAAGCTTATTATTAACAAAAGAGGACTCCTACTTTCAATCAAAGCCAAAGGAAACCTCTGCAGGGGTACTTCCTGTCTATAGAGAGAAAATTCTCTGGTGCTCTTATCACACACTCTTCTCAAACTTCTGGCACCAGATTCTGCTCTGGAATACCCGATCTCCTTTGTGGTTTGAAAGAGGGAACAAATCAAACCTCAAGATCTGGTCCTACCTTTAAAGCCAGTGTTCCTCCCACCAGAAACCTCTTTTCCTGTGATTTGCAGTCCTCACTGGTTATTACAATAAATTATTCATTTCTAATTAGATTTACATCAGTTCTATATGTTTTATGAGCTCTTATGTCTCCTTATCATCTATGTAAGCATAATAAAATCATCTGTTACGACTTTCCAGAAATTCCTTTTTCCTTTTTGCTCTGTATTCCTGCAGAAGGCCATGTCACTGCCTAAAGCCTCTGGACTTTAGAGCAGTAAAAATCTGGGTCTGTTCAGATCGTAATCGTGACGGCCAAACGCAACTTCTCAGCATGTCTGCAGCTGCTGACACACAGATTCCAGAAAAAAACCTCTATTGTCATTGGAAAACAAAAGAAAAGAAGAAGTTTCTACCTATGAGAAAGTCTCCTTTATTTACCCTGAACAACTGTCTCTTCATTTCTCATTAGCAGCTCAGCAGCAACAGCAAAAGGCAAAGGAGGATAAAGGAGGTTGGCTGACTGATTTGTCTAACTGACATTTTAACAACAGTTGTAAACAAGAGCTCTGTATGTTAATAATGTCTTTGCAATGGCAAGTCCTTGCTGAGGATGAAGAACCGTGTCACTTATATTTAGTTTACATCAAATTAATGGCACAGTAGGTTTTCATTCTGCAGATGTGACCTCTGTGACGACAGTCTGTTCATCGTTCAAGAGAGTTTTGTACTCACAAGGACAGCATCGCTCTTGTCAGCAGACCACTTTGTTCTCATGTTAAAAAACTTCAAACAAAATTACTTATTGAATTAACTTTCTTTGGGGGGTCTCTAACCAAAGATTTAACTGTAATGGTTAGTATGAACAAATTTGCTTCTCCTTTATCTAGCAGGACAAGTGTAAAATGCTACCAGATCCAGATAACAAGGCATTAATTTCACTTCCACTGAGAAAATGTCTCTCAATTTTGGTCATGCAGGGGGAGTTGAAGTAGCAGGTAAAGTAAATTTCATGCTGGAACACTGTAAAGAAGTGCCAGTGTAAATCAGTGTGAGGCTTGGAGGATTTTATACTAGGTTTGCACCCAGGTTGGTGTGAGAGAAAAAGCACATAAGGATCAGTGTAGACCTGAGTGTTTGCACAGCAGACCTTAGGTTAGCAGCTAAGGGAACATAAATGAAATAGCCCTTCCATACCCAGAAGATTGTTGAGAAATGTTAGTATTTCTGCTCTCCTTCATAGCTTAGTGTACAGCAAAATATTTATGAGGTTTTAGAATTGCAGCTCAAAATCGCAGGGCAGATTAAGCCACACAAGTGGTTGCAGTGCTTGTATAACTACGAGGATCAATATCAGTGTAGCTGCTTTTGTAGCTGATTTTGATAACACAAAGACCTCTTTCAAGATATTTCTTAAGAGAAATTTTTTTCCTTTTCATTCTTAACTGCAAAGCCTTTTCCAGGATGTACAGCAAACAGATCATTTAAATTGTCTTTTCACATAACAGAAAACTCCCCCTTTAATCAGCCCGAATTACACAATTCTCATCTGTATTAAGGAATTTCATTTAGTCTCACCTGTAAATAAGTGATTTCTATGCAACATGGTTGATAAAGGACAAGCTGCAAATGGAAAGAGTGGAATTTATTAACAGTTACAATTATTCATCCCCCACTTTAAACAACCCATACTATCAAGCCTAAAGCTAATATGACTCCATGTTAAATATTTCTGATTGATTACATATCATTGTGTCAAGAGGGAATTAAGACTTAAAACTAGTACTTATGCATATGTCATTGTGTACGAACATTGCATATCCAAAATGCAAAACAAATATAACTCATTACCTGTATAGTGTACAGAAGACGCTGCAATAACATGAACATAGCTCTCAGCAGGCTCACAGGTAGGTTAACCAATATTGGACTTGCAAATATTCTGTTCTAACATCTCTTGTGGCACTTAACCTGGAAACATCACACATAGCTACTGTATGACCCTGAAAGTCTCTTCAGATACAAACCCATCTCCAGGTGACACAGGTTACTACAGCAAAGCTCCGATAACAAATGGGAGGACCCAGAGCCGTTGTGTCCTCTTTGTCATTAGCTGTTTGGTTTTGTAAATACCAAAGGACAACTTCCTCTTTGTTTCACATGAGTCAGGTTTCCATGCTCCTATTCACAGATTGCTCCGCTCTCACTCAGAGGACTGATGGGTTTGTCACTATATCTCCACGTCACAGTGGAGGTCCTATTTCGGATGGCTCTCATTGCTCGCAAGAACGCAGGGACTGGCTACCCGCTGTCCTCCTTCCCCTTTTCCTGCCGCTTTCTCCACATCTGTCTGAGACAACTGGAAGAGATAACGGGCTGTGAACACAGCTTCTGACACCAGGTTGACAACACCCAACTGTGTTTTGTTCTCCACTGATGCAATCATTGGTGCCACTAAGCTGTCAGGTTGCCTGCAAAAAATTATGTCCTGCTTGGAAAGCAGCTGGTGTGAGCAGTAGAAAATGATGCCTGTTGTAAGTGGGAACATTCCAGAGAGCTGGTCAACACATTTTGTGGAAGGCATGCAGCTCCCCTTTGTCAGTAGCATCAAGCGTGAAGTTCCCATTCAAAGACCCTCACTGTGAAAGGACAGCCTGGTCATCTCCATTACCACAAATACTTTTCAACATTATCTTTATGTTGAAAAGTGGCTGGCATTATCCCTCACTCTGGAGAAGTAGGTAGCTGTTAGAATTCATGGATCCACCGCTTCAGGCTGGATTGCCATGTCTTACCACAGTCAATTGTGAAGACAATAGTTCGTAGAGACTGAATTTGCTATAAAAGGTGATTTTATTCCTGGCTTTTCTCTTGGACTGGCATGTTACAAGCACATCTGGGCCACGCTCAAGTCTCTGGGTTGGCTGCTAGTCAACTTCTGCTAGGAATTTAAGGCTTTGACTCTATTTTTCCAAAGCAAGTAACGGAGCAAATCCATCTACATCAGAAACTCAGTTTCAGTCTATAAATTACAATTTTTATTTTCCTCCATTCAAGCCACACAGAACACAAACTTTACAATGAAACTTGTGAAAGCTGGAGGCACAGTGTCCTCCAAGATCATCCATGAGTAGAACAACATTCCAGAGGAAGACTGGCAAAACCAGAGTTTAGTGACCCTTAGGAAGCATTGCAAAATCTTCCCACCTATGGTGGTATTCGCAATTTGCACTCTCTCCTGTATTCCTGAAACCCTTATTCTTCTCAGACTGAGTTTGGAGAGAAAGGGAATGGTTCAGACAGTTTATGAGATGTGGGGGGCAGGAGGAGGGAAGACTTTGCTAATGCTGAGTTCACAAAGACAGTTTTGTTTTCATTTATGGTGACAAGTGGTAATACATATTCTTTTATTTAGAGTGCAAAAGAGAGGTGCTGAAGGGCAAAAATTCGCAGTTATAAGGTCATCTCCCTCCATTTACACAGCAAGGTTGGATGAAGGGAGAAAGGAAAGTGTAATCTATCTTTCATGGAAGGTGTTGAATTTTTAACAAATTATTTTCACTGAAGATGTACTTAGACAGTGGTGATTTAGGGCATCTAATGAGGCTCCCAGGGTATCCTCACATCTGTTTTGCCATATTTTCTCTTTTTTTTTGGTGTGAATTTTCTCATGGCGCAGTCTCTAGATGTGGAATTATAGAATAATTCAAGTTGGACAGACCATGGAGGACTTTAAATCAGTGCTCACATAACAGTTGGAGAATGTAATAATAAACTGCTAGTAAGACCTGCTAATATCATGGTTATTGGAGATTAGAAGACAGGAGTCCTTGAAAAAAATAAAGAATTTCTTGGTTTGTAGTGAGAGGATAAGAGTTTGAAATCTAAATGTGACTCTAATATACTGCATCTTGACACATCTTAAAATTGTTGTTATCATGCTGCAAACAGTTTTCACACATCCGGCTGAAAATACAATGCATTACACATTGTTTCTGGTTTCTAGCTATATCTGTTCCCATTTCGCATGGTTAAAAGGTTATGAAACAAATCCTATTTTATACCATAAATTCTCAAATACGCATTTGCCACCAGAGCAGGTCGGGAGACAGTCATCATGCTCAGATCCAGTTGTCTGGGCTGACTCACCCCCACACCTATGGAGGCTTCACTGACATTTCTGGAGTGCTGCAGGGGATGGAGAGATCAGCCCACATGGATCATTTGCTGCATGAAGCCTTGCTATTAATAACACTTTCATCCAAGATAGATGTCTAGTGTGTCTTGCATACACTTACCTACCAAACACATTCTATGAACAGACACATTTACAAAATCTGGATAGCACTGAGTGTTGAAACAGTTTAAGCATCAGTCTTTCCTTGCCTTTCTTCACCTCCTTCTCCTCCTTCCTCTTCCTTTTCTTCTTCCCCTTTCCCCTCCCATTACTACTTTGCACTTCATGATCATATTGAAATGTTAGTGGCTGAGTTGAGTTATACGCTTTTTTCCTAGACGTTTTAGTTGCTGTATACACAAAGTTTTTGTCAGGTTGCTTACGTAATCTAAACTACACCTTGTTGGAGATCATCTAACCATGTTTCAGATGTTAACTGTTCCCACCTTCTGACGTGTATGATCTCGCCTTAGATCTTGGTCTTTCACAGCTGTTACAGGATTTACTGCCTCATCACCACTCTGGCTTTCATGAGGCCCCGCTGTGTCCCGAGAGAGGAAAAAAGGTTGTGCTGGTGAGGGAGGGATGTACTCTCACACAAACTGAGGCACTGGAGGTAAATAAACCTCAATTTCTACAGGACAAAGTCTCTTACATTTCAAGGCAGTTTAATAGCATAAATCCAGCTTTGAAATCATTTATGATGGCATTCTTCTCAGCTATCCTGAGCAGACCGAAGCCATCTTTTTTTGAAGACATCACCTGACTGCCTTGTAGAGTCAGTGGAGAAGACTAGGTACTTTTGAGGGGTGATTATCCCATCCAATGATAGAAGGAGGTATTCACCACCCTACAGACACTATACAGGAATAAAATTTTAGTGAAAGGCAAGAAGAAGACATTCCCACGTGAAAGCTCGCTTGAGTAAATAACTGCTTTGCCTTCTTTGTAATGCAGCTCTTACTCCTCATGAAAGTCACATGCAGTTTATTAGGACCTTGCTTCATCCAGTAAAGGCTGGAGCACCTGCAGATCTTGGACAATATTTGCTTATGT
This sequence comes from Stercorarius parasiticus, assembly GCA_013396915.1. Taxonomy (NCBI): domain Eukaryota; kingdom Metazoa; phylum Chordata; class Aves; order Charadriiformes; family Stercorariidae; genus Stercorarius; species Stercorarius parasiticus. Next base: position 478,056 of record VWZL01001669.1, read on the forward strand.
TCACTCAGTAGCAAGTAGGCGTATGTCCTTGTAAATGAGTATTCCCATGGGAATTGTACCCAAAAACCTGCATCTGGCCAGGCTTCTGCTGTTCAGAAGTCTCTTTCTGCATCTCAGCAGTGGCCAAACCAGGAATCCCTGCTTGGACAGTGAACGTGTGAATGGTGTTCGAATTCTTAGCCTATGTGGCTTCCTCTGATCTGTCATGTAAAATGGACACGATTTGAACATTGCTTGTTGGATTATAAAGCAAACAAAAATGAAGATGCATACAAGCTGGGGAATGGCAGAAATAAGTCAGATTAAAACTTGTCAAATCTCTCTTTAAAAGAAAAATAGATTACCTCTCTTAGTCCCCACTCCTCTGCAGCCTCTCTCCGATTTTCCACATTATCTGCTGTTATCTAGGTTTTCCTGCATTTTCAAGCTTATACTGTCAGCTGTCACCTGGACCTGCAACCTTTAAGTTTTCATTGCTGAAACTGATATTTCATTGCTCAAGAGGTACGATTTTTCAGCTCCCTTATTTAAGAATCTAAATAAGGATCAGATTTTCTAAAGGGCCCTATATCTGTGGGTCTTTTAACTAGAGGTTCAAAAGGACTCTCCATGCATTATGTATGCTGAGAGGCAAAAATCAAATTTTCTGTAAAAGCTGTAGCAAAATATTCTGTAATGAAGTTATTGGCATTTTTGTCTTCAATAGGCAAATGTCAGTCTTTGGAAATACATGTTTGAAAATGACCAAGAATATTGAGTCCCTTTTGTTTGTGACAGACTCGTAAGTCACACAGCCATGTAAGGAAAATCTGATCCCCTGTACATTTACAAGTAGTCAAGCTCATGTCACTCAGAGACCATATGTGAAAAAAGATCAATATTTGCTCCAATGAAGGTATAAGCAAATCAAACAAAAATTGTTTTTCAGGGAAAGTGAAAACAGAGGATTTGTTTTGTATCCCCCTAACAAAATACCCAGACAATTGGGGAATAGATAATTATGTTAATCTCTTGTTATCTTGTTTTTTATGTGTCACAATGGCTAACCTAAAGCCTTTTCCCAGAAACTGTCATTCTTCAAAACTGGTTCACCTACAGATATAAGCATATCACAGAGTTGAAATCAGATAACATGTTGTGCCTCTTCACTGCTAATATCTACTGCCAGCTGAACCCAGAGATTTTGCCAGTCTTCAGCTTTTAAATTTAGTTGCTGAAATAGGTTTCTATGTGACTTCTTTCATCTTCTTGAGTAGAGAAGTAAGTATAGTGTAGTTCACACACAAGTTTAATACACTTTACTACTATGTAAAGCAACATGCAAATGAAATTTAGCTTTATAAAATTTAGAACTGTATTAGTCCCTGGCCGGATACTGGTAAAATAGCCTAAGGGTCTGTATTATTCCCGCTGAGCCAACTTAAGGACTTCTTCTGTGGGTGATCTGCCACAATGTTTTTACACTGGCTGAGCACTATAAGGTTTTCCCTTCATTTCCACCTCTATGCTCCTCTCTGCTTTGCTTTATATTCTTCTTAAAAGGTATAAACTTGTACTGGAATTTAATTTTTATAAAGCTGAAAACCTGGCAGAATGAGCACTGCCCATGGCATTGCATGCATTGTCTGATAGATAATGCTTTTCGCACTTTTCACTCCTGACATAGCAGCCAGTCATTTGTATCTCACTCCTCCGCAGTAGTGTTACTGGTATAAAGTTTTTTTGTTCCTGCAATGGACGGGATATCCACTCAAGACTGAGCTTGATTGGATTAGATACTGCACAAAAAAGAAGGAACTATGTTCTTTCCCCAGAACATACTAAAAGTAATCTGAAGTGAGGGGTGGATTAGGGTTAAGAAAGAAGTACAGAGAAGGGAATTTTTTTTCCCAAGACATAGCGGTCCTTGTCAAGAACGCATCCTGTGACCTCCCTGTTCCTTTGTTCTTGGCAAGGGGATACTGCCCATGTGATGAATAATCTGTCAGATTGTTTGCTTTATATGTTATTCTATATATGTCTACCTTGGCTGGCAACCAGGTACCCACCAAGCTGCTCTATCATCCCCCTCCTCAACGGGACAAAGGGAGAAAATATGATTAAAAGCTCATGGGGCAAAATAGGGACAGGGAGATCACTCAGCAATTACTGCCATGGGCAAACTAGACTCAATTTGGGGAAATAATTTCATTTATTACCAATTAAACAGAGTAGGATAATAAGAAATAAGAACAATCTTCAAACCCTTCCCCCACCTCTTCCTTCTTCCCAGGATCAACTTCACTCCTGGCTTCTCTACTTCTTCCCTGTGAAAGGTGCAGGGGGACGGGGAATGGAGATTGTGGTCAGTTTAGCACATGTCATCTCTGCCGCTCCTTCCTCCTCACACACTTCCCCTGACCCAGTGTAGGATCTCCATGGGCTGCAGCTTCCTTTGTGGCACATCCACCTGCTCCTCTGTGGGGTCCTCCATGGGCTGCAGGTAGATATCTGCTCCACTGTGGACTTCCATAGGCTGCAGAGGGAGAACCTGAGTCACTATGATCTTCACCAGAGGCTGCAGGGGAATCTCTGCTTGGCGCCTGGACCACCTCCTCCTCCTCCTTCTTCACTGATCTTGGTGTCTGCAGAGTCTGCAGGTGTCTCACTCCTCTCTCCCGGCTGCTGCTGTGCATCAGTTTTAGCCTTTCTTAAATATGTTAATACAGAGGTGCTACCGCTCTTGCTGACAGGCTCAGCTTTGGCCAATGGTGGTTCTGTCTTGGAGATGGCTGGCACTGGCTCTGTGGGGGGCTCTGTGGGAAGCCCCTGGCATCTTCTCACAGAAGCCACCACTGCAGCCCCACCACTACCAAAACCTTGCCATGGAAACCCAATACACTGACTATAACAGAAACACCATGGGATCCTCACACGGTCACAGATGTCTGGTTCTGTACACCTGTATGTTGGTGTAAGGGAGAAGAGAGGAATGGAGGAAAAGCCAGCAAAACTTCCATGGAGTACCATCAGCATGACCATACCATCATGATAGTCATTGCCGTAAGTGGATTTTCTGCCGTACCGTTTCTCATGGAAAGGGAAGGATGAGACGCTAGGCTGCCATAGCAACTGCATGACTCACTCTGCTGAGGCAGCCTTGCAGACCTGAACTAGTGGAGATGACTTACAGCATTTAGGGATTGGAAATTTTTGCCTATCTTTTTCCTTCTTTCTTAGCGCGTCAGCTGTCAAGCATGATCATTTTGTTACACAAGGACTACACTAAGAGTTTCGGCGAAAGGCAGAAACACGATTCTCTGAAGGAGCTCCCAAACTTGGACTCGTGTGGGGGAGGGTGTTGTTACTTGCTTGACTCTAGAAAAGGGAAGACCGAGAAAGCAAATGCCAAGCAGTAGGTTTTTTCTTACACAAGGGGTGTCCTGTGCTGATAAATACCACTGAATATCATTTTGCAACTGTTGCAAATAAAAGCTGAGGCTGTTTTTCAGAACAGTCTTTTATTTATTTTTTTTTTTACAAGGAGGCATGATGTTTTGTGAGTGAGAAGACCTTTCTCTGAAATAATATTTCTAATGATACTAGCAATTTATTCTTCCAGCTGAGAGCAGTTCCAGGTGGTCTTTTTTGTTTCCCACCCTGAACAAATTGTCCAGTTCTACTTTTGTAGACAAAGCTAACAGTAGCAATTTGTGTTTGAGGAAAGGTCTTGGGGAATTTTTCTTTTGCTGGGAAAAAAAAGTCATTCTTACAGAAGTAAGTAGAAAGGTATCTCAATTAATGCCATTTATGAAGGACTTAATTAAATGCCTTTCATCTAAGAACACAACCTCTTCACAAAAAAAGAAAATGCAAGCGTATTTCTCATGAGTCAAACTAAGTTTCTTGACATTAATTTACCCCAGCATGTAGTGGAGACATGAAACAAATCACATGAACATTTCCTTTGCCTGCTTGTCTGCCACCACCAGCCCATTGCAGCATCCTGTTGACCAGTGGATTTTTACTGTAATGTGTTTTTTAATCCTTTTTTATTTGAGCTTTTAGTTTATTAGGCACATTTGGGATGTAGAGTTTTCCCCCTTCTGTCTCCCCAGACCCCGCAGTTCGGCTGGCTGGGTTCAGGGACCTGACATTGTCCACAAGGATCAAAATCCTATGTCCTGAGAGCACCAAGACAGGGACTGTTCCTTCTCAGAGATCCACTTTTGTCTCAAAACAACCTCGGACTGTAACACCACAGATGGTGTATCGCTGTTATTTTTGAAAAATGCCAAGAAAATGAACAAACAATGCAACAAGATACTAAAGTGGGTTTAGCAGAACAGGGGAACTAGAAAATCTTCAACTTTACTTTGCCTTGTAGTACAAATGAGTCCTAACAGTCACTGTGTACTTAAGAAACTTGTTATCATTAGACGTAACGCAGTCAACAAGCACTGCGCTCCACCTCACCATGAAATGAATTATATTGTAATTTTGTCAATAGCAGAGAAATTTGCTGAGATTATTTGCCTATGGAGTGACCTTAAGCGTTGTTACATCTGTGTGTATAGCAGAAACACAATGTGTTCAGCAGCAAGCACAATATTGGCAAAAGGCAGATATGGTTAATGAGTTACTGGAGTTACACATGTATTGAGATAGGGAGTCCTCTCAGGATTTTAGTGTTTCCCATCCTTTCAAATGACTTATTTTCCGACGTACACAAGACAGGTATCATTTCTGCCAAGCAGAGCAGCCTGTTTTATGTGCAAAACTACAAAAGCAGGGGGGAAAATAATTAAATAAAAAATACACCTGGAAACAAATCTGCTTCAAAAGGTGAATATACAAACAGACAGCTGTGCTTTTTGGGGCCTTACAGCAACTACAAAATAAAGTTTAAGTGTTAGATTCATTGCTTACTGAAGCCAGGAGGGACACATTTTTCATTTCAGTGGATTTTAGATCAGACTCTAAACCAGGAAAATTCTGCTGCCCCAAGCGTTCTCTTTCCGACAGACGAGTGCAAATTCGTTACCATCCCAGAAGCAGGCAAGCACAATTTGTCCACTGGCTGAATGGATACGCAGACCAAGTTCTTGCAGACCCTGTCAACAACATCAGAAACTGGTGTGGAGAAGCCTGTCTGCCTGGAAAAGCCTCACTGCAAAATGATCTCTTTTCAGTCTTCATCTCACCTACCCCAAAAACGTGCATTTCTGTGAAGTATCTGTACAGGTTTTGTGAGTAAGAGCCGCTCTCTCACCTGGTCCTGGTGTTAGCCTTCCTTTCTGTTTGATACATCTGTTCAATAATAACGGTAGCAGTATTAGCAGTAATAGAAATAATAATAATAATATATTCCGTACTATACTATACTATACTACACTATACTATAGAACACTACACTATACTATGTTATACTAATAGAATAATAATATATAATATAATAATAATTGAAATAATAATAATAATAAATGTTTCTTTAATCTTGTTTCTGTCTGCTGTCTGCATAAATATCATAGCAGAAAACAGCTTCAGTGGGAGGAAAACACAAAAGGGGACACTGCAATATTGAAGACAGTAATTAGAAGCCAGCCTCTCTGAGAAAGGGATCCCTGTCCTGTGGGCTGGGCAGCTTCTCCCAAATGCCTAGCAATGTACCAGAACAAGCAATAGCACCAGTGGATCTTTCCCACACCCACAGAAAGGTTTATTTAACCAGTTTATGCCTGATACCATTTAATCTTTTAAAAAATACAAGGTAAAAAATGATCTGAGAGGATGGTAAATGTCATAAAATGTTCAAGTGTCTCATCACGTGTGCTTGTAATGCTCCAAGCACAATGAGACTGTGGTTAGTATTAATTTTTTTAGCCATTGCAATGATGATTACCTTGACATACTTTAAAGATTACGATAGGATACAAGCTGCTGTAGCCTCGCTATTTTGGCTGTCTGCCACAATATGTAGCATTCTGCTTAATAATAATTTGCTAGATTTTGCAGCTTCTTGTTTCTCTAATTCATTTCAATAGCAAATCAGCTGCTCCTGGGGGCAGTGGTAGGAAGCCTATCTGCTGTTTATCTAGGTAAAAATATTTTACCATTGGTTAAAAAAATAATTAAAAAAAATTATCATACAACCTACTGGAATTATTAAAATCTTCCAAACTGAGTTCAAAATTATTGTTTGTTTGTATGACAGCAACAATTATGAGCTCTGGAAATTGGCCTACACCCATTGCAAAAACACCAAATGAAAAGGTAGTCTGACTCAAGTATGTCTGTGACTTTCATTGGACCCAATCATCCCATGAAATATTAAAGATGGTTAACTCAAGAGCAATAAAAAGCAGTCTTTCATTATTCCATGACTGCGTTTCCACACTATGAATTTTGACAAATTGCCTGCCTTTACCTTGTGCCTTTGTTTCTGTCCTGTGAGACTGCAGTGTCCAACCCCAGGAAATGGGATGCTCTTCTCCAGCTGGAGAAGTGATGGCGTGAATCTTCTCAGCCTCCCCACACATATTATCTGTCCTTAAGGAGAGGCAGATTGCATGTTCATGCTCAGATCAGAGTCCTCTGTGGTCAGTAACTGTTTTTAACACTTAAGGCAGAAAATTCTAACCTCTCATTTTGGTCTTCTCCTCTTCAACACTACATCCTTCCTCTGATTGACATTTTTACAGTGGCAGAAAATTATGCTCTTCTGTGAGGCCGTGGTTGTGGAGTGAGAGGTGATGTCTTAGAGTAGCTGTGGGTAGTATTTCAGAGGGCTCTGGGTATTGCTAACGAGACCTTGACCTGGTGTCCATGTCCTCCGTAGAAGTGGCAGAGACAGAGTGCAGATGACTGGGTTGATGTATGTATCGTGACTCGTGTTGCTGGGTAGAGGCTGCCGTGCCGTGATCCAGATGGAGAGTTTCAGCCTGCCAGGCTTCATTCCTTGATGCAGGAAGCTGCTAGAATCAAGTCTGGAGACGAAACAAATACCCTGTAATCCATCAGGATGAAAAAGGGTTATATAAATGTGATATGCCATAGGCCATTATCCTTTCATGTGATATGCACAGGTCTAAACATTCATCTTACTGGTGTTGGAAAAATGGATCTAAAGGAACAAAACAGCAGCAAAACTGTCCTTTGTTAGCTTTGCCCTTGGTCCTTGGCCCTCTTTATGAAGGCTTGTTTTCCTGAGCTACTGAGGGAAGAGGTCTCATTTTCTCTTGGAATTTTATGTCTCAGAACATCCTTTCTTGTATCTGGACAGGTTTTTAAAGAAAAGGGTGGTTATAGGCAAATGAGTCCACAAGACTTTCTAATGTTTCATGAGTCTGGGGGATAAATGAGACTGCACTTTCAGTTACAGCTGTTTCAGGGATCAACATTTTCTAGGTAGGCTCCTGGTTCAGTCATGCCCTCACATTGCGGAAATTCTTAGCTGCCCTGTGAGGATGGTTTTATCTGTCCTTTTTCACTACCAGAACAAGTGCAATTGCAAAAGATCATGTATGATTGATTGATCTGAGATACATTATGATTAAAACAGTCAGGAAAGTGTAATTTTTATTCTAAAAGAAAAACCAGTCATTCTAGAACCAGGAACAGTAAAACAGCAGTCACAAACAATAGCAACAAAAAAGCAGAAAAGATCTGATTTTTTTTTTTTTGTACACAGAGAGTAAGAGGGATATTAGATCTTTAATAAAAAAGCAAAAGAAAATATTTACAAAAGAAATTAGTAGCTTGATAAAATAAAAATTTTCCTTTAAAAATCATTAATTTCTACCTGTTAACTTGTACATCCAAGAACTCTTGGGAGAGGCAATAGTACACATGCACCCATAGGATACCTCCAACAACAATTTCCTGTATCTCAGTTCTTTCCTGTAATAAATAATTACAAGTTTTTGTAGGGTTTAACTACTTTTGCAGGGTAAGTTTTTGAACTAAAGATCTTCTTGGGATATTTTTTATTGTAAATGAGAAATTGATTTATTTCATTCACATGAAGTAAGTCTTGAGGGTGAGTGGATTTCACTGTGGATGCCAGGTTCCTCATGTCCTCAGAGGGGTCAGGAAGATACTCCATATGTCAGCACTTTTTTCTTCACATAGAGCTTACCTTCCTATTTTCTCTTTCCATGCAGAAACCAAAAAGGTGTGACTTCACCCTGAAAAATATTCAGAGAAAATATTTTCCCATAAACTGTGGCAGGAGCAGGGTGAAAGAACAATTTACTTGCAAATAACATTTTCAGAGTAACCTCCTTTCTTTTTGTGGTTTAGGTTTTTTTGTGTGTTAAGCTTCTTATTCCATGCTGCTGTTTAGGTGAAAGTATATAATAAAACTCCATTTTTTTTTTAGCCACACTGTGCACTTAGCTGGGCTATCTTTCCTAAAATGAAGGGAAAGATAGGTGCATTTATCAATACCTTACATAGTAATGGATTCTTGGCAAATATATGCAGTGAATGATAGCTTTAGGCAAACTTTCTATTTTCTTTATGCCTCAGGTTTTCCCCACATTCCCCCTTCTTTCTTTTTTTTTTTTTTTTTTTCATTTTAGCAGGATGAAAATTTTCTGAATTGCTATGCTGGGTCCATTCCAGAGAAATATGAAAGGTGAACTTTTTCCCTTTCTGTTGCCCAGCCTTATCTGCTAAACGAGGGCTGGTTTTTTTCTTATGTGCCAATAACATCTACATTGGGATTTATGCTTCTGGCCATGCACAACCCTTGTCTCCACAGTAACAGAGTTTAGTTATAAGCCTGAATGCCAAATGCGCACTACCAGGTCTGTTAACCGCAGCAGCTTATGACAGAATGCAGAACAGGTGGCATGAAAAACCTGCACGCCTTTTGCACCAAAACCACTCTTCACGTGCCAGTGATGTTATAGCCTGTCCAACCCGCTCCTGGTCTTCCTGGGCTGGTGGTGGGAGTCTGGCAGAATGTATATTACCCAGATCAGAAGGGAGTGAATTCTGTTTACCTCCATTTTCTCTTGACTATGCCCCTGATTCATAAAGTTGCAGAAGAACAGAAAAAAAATCACATAAGATCTGATCCAAAGTCTGTTGGAGCTGCTAAAGCTTGTCCATTCATTTCAGTGGAACTGGGTCAGATCTTCAACATACTCCAGTGTCCTAAGGTAGGTGGGGAAGATATGAAGATTTAGATTCACCTTTGCCAGACTTTGTCTCTGTTCACTGCACTCTGAGAAGCAAGAATTAAGCACATGCTTTCTATCTCCCTTGGTAAGGATTAATTTGTGTAACTCCCCTTATTCCACTTTAACCCTTATATGACATAGTTTATCCCACTCATTTTAAAATAGCACATTAAATTCTTACTATAGAAAGGGTGCAGGTCATCTGGTGTGAAAACTGATAAAAAGGCATTACCAGAAGGGCTCAATATTTTTCATTAAACTTTCTTCTGAATGTTTAATGTATAGATAAGTGCGTATAACAGGACAAAGATTATTTGCTTCCCAGCATTCCTTAGTCACAAAATCTAAGAGTCATAAGAGTTACATGTTTTACCTTTCCCACTTTACTGCATTATTTTCCTGGCATCGTATGAAGTGTATTCTTTTATACAAAAAAAAAAATGCTACTTTTTGTTGATTTTTTTCATCAGCTCCCAAAACTCTCTTAAGACTCACTCGAGAGTTGCCTGTCCCCTGCTGCTAGTGATACAAGTTTTCCAAGGCAAATGGTGATTTCATTGGCAGCTGGAGTACCCTTTGTCTTTACTTGCCCTGTGAAGGTATCACTTGTAAGAAACGAGGAGAAAAATTGTCTTGACAATGTGTCAGAAAACACTAGAGTTTATACGTACTGTTTCAGTTGTGCGCAACTTTGCAAGATTACTGTAAGTGAAAAGCAGCCATAAATATTGTCATTCATGGCATTCCTGCCATTTATTGAAACAGGTATGCTCACAGGGTCTCCTGGAGGGTGCTGAGAAAGGCATGCTTTTCTGCAGCCAGTTTTTCAAGCAGAACTATGTGTGAGGTCCATAAAAAGTGGAGTGTGGGTGGGAAACCAACCTCCCTGGGGCAAACTGATACAGGAACACAGTTGTGAGACCAGACTTTACTTCCAAGAGGTATGCATGTATTATGTCTTCAGATGGGCATATAGACAGAACACATTGATTAAAGCAGTACATGCAGACAACTCACACAGGCATGCAATCTGGTTATAAAGGCTGGAGAGGAATGTGCAGACCTCAGTGTGTAGTCCCCTTTTTGTATGATCTACTGTCACAGGCTTCCCTGTGGGGACCTCACCAGCAGACAAGACTCCCAGTCAAACGCAGCAGTCCTTCCACTTTTTTTTCAATATCTGCTCATAAGAACTGGAAAGGAAACTGCCTCTGTGTAAGGAGCAAGATGGGAGCAGCATATTGGGATAACTGGGATCCTGGAGAAGACACGATGACTTCTCTGATTTGCAGTGCCAACAGCCACTGCTAAGAAGTGCTCACTGAGTTGTGCGCATGGTTCAGACAGAAAATTCCTGTTTTCCCAAAGGCCAAGGTAAATGGAGGGCTTGTGCTAAATCCTGTGGTGACCTCCCATAATCCACAACAAAAAATATCAACAGAAGCTTCTCCTCACAAAGTTAGAGACTGAGGGTGTGATACTTGACTCCTGAAATCTCCTGAGGAAAAGTCACATTCTTGTCATACAGGCAAAGGGTGAAAACTTTGGAATGTAAGCTTCCAAATATTTGACCAAATATTATTGGTCAATAATATCGGTTAAAACTCACTGGTAAAATGCCCCCCGACTCCAGTTCTGCTCCAGGAAGGTATGGGAATGGCCTCCTACCGTCAGCTTTCTATCTAGTTCTGGCAATAGTGACTGTGAACAAGTTTCATTGTGGTGAGTTCTTGAGATTAAGTAGTGAGACAGGTATTTTTCAGTGTTTTTCTTGTAAAAAGCAAGAACATTATATATCCAGTTTTACTACTAGTGAAAAAAGCATCTGTGTAGAAGAAAACGTCTGGTTTCTAAATTTTCATGGGCTGCATTTTTCTGGACGTTTTATTAATCTCCCAAACATGGCCATTGATTCTCTGAAGGAACAAAAAGATCTTGTGGAAAACATGTAGTGATCGTGTAATTGTCAAATCTTAACTGGCAATTCACAAATTTCAGTAGGCCTTCAAATTCTCAGGGGCTGACCTTGCAAGCTCTAATAATACTATTTTAGTGTAGGGGCTGCACATAAAAAAATGTTTACAGTAAAATAGATGGGAAGTGCAATGCAGTTTGTGTTATGACTTGCCTTGTATCTCATCCTTAAACTTTACTTGCTGTGCTGCTTTATTCCGTTGCAGAGCCATTTATTAAGAAGTATGGTTAAAAATGGCTTTCTGTTTCATAGAACCATAGAATGGTTTGGGTTGGGAAGGACCTTGAAGATCATCTAGTTCCACCCCCCCTGCCATTGGCAGGGACACCTCCCACTAGACCAGGCTGCTCCAAGCCCCATCCAGCCTGGCCTTGAGCACTTCCAGGGATGGGGCCTCCACAGCTTCTCTGGGCAACCTGTGCCAGTGCCTCACCCCCTCACAGTAAACAATTTCTTCCTAATATCCAATCTAAATCTACCTCCTTCAGTTTGAAACTGTTACCCCGTGTCCTGTCATTACACTTCCTGATGAAGACTCCCTCCCCATCTTTCCTGTAAGCTCCCTTTAGGTACTGCTAGTTGTAAGTGAATATTTATCCATTATTTTTCTGACCGCATGGCTGATAAATAAACGGCAGAACAGATTTAGAAATAGCAAAGGACAATAGTTAACTAAATTATAGTAAGACATCACAGGTACAATTACAGAAAATACACGTGACTGAAGCGGAAGCACCAACAGAAATAAACCTTAAGCAGGCAAATGGCTAATACTAATGAATGCAGCAAAAAGAGCCATTATTTCAGCAAAACTATTTGAAATATTGATCAAAATGCTAAACACTATTGATTTAAAGCTAATGAACATTTGAAATTCCAAGCGTGTTCTATAGAAACCAAAGTGCTGATTCATTTTGATTTCTGCATTTCAGGAAAAAAATGATGACAGTGCGGTTATGCTTTGTTTATTTCAGGGCAGGACAATCAGATCCGGTGGAAAGGCTATATTACTTTTGTTGGCAGTAACACTATGACATATTTATATTCCTTCCATCAGCTGGATTCCAGGGCACTTTTATTAATGTCACTTACACATTGCAGTCAAAACACTAAAGGCAGTCCAACAATTTGCGGATTTTGTAAGAGTTGTATTTTATAAATGATTTATAGATGGTTTATAGGCTGAAGGTGAGTATTAACCTTTTTGAGACTTGTAGCATTTTGGCCACTGACTTCAAGCAGAGACAAAATGACACTGACGCTGTTCGAACACTGTTCTCTGCTGTGACCCTGACCATGACAAATGGACCTGCAGCAGACAGCCAGTCCTGTCAGGGGCAGACTGTCCCTTAAGTCAGCATATATACCACCTCCTTTGCTGGCAGTTAAGGATGTTCCTTCATGTTTCTGTCACCCCTGCCAACACCTTTGTCTAAATCAAGCAGCCTTGCCTGTTATGGGCATCAAGGTGTGACATTCATATTTTGCTGCTTCATAGTGTGGTGCACAAATATGTCCCTGCTTCTTTCTTTGCAAGCCTGCAAAGATCCTCTCAACCTCCCTTGTCTTTCTGTGTTGGTGCTCATTGAACTTCCAATTTTTCCAGGGAGAAAACATGACCACACATCACCTTAGCCACTCAAAATTTCTTGCATGGAGATTATTCAAGTGTCAATCCTTTACATCCTCCTACATCCTTCTTTGTATCCTCCTCCTACATTTGCTACCTTCATTTCAGTTCTTGGACTTGGGAAGTGGAAAACCTGGAACAGGGTAGATTGTAGATAAGCTAGTTTGGGTGTTAGGAAAGTCTTAATTCAAACACAGAATACAGATTAAAATGAAGATTAGTTTCCAGAGCAACGCTGTGACTGCTTCATCCATAAACAAAAAAATTACCTGAGAGTTTTATGTCTTCAGATGTTTGACTTCTGTAAACTTGGAAAACGTGGCAACAGTTTTCCGGCCATATCAATTGTTCATAGTGTGCTTCTGTATACATACAGACATGTATTTACACTTTTTTGTCTGTTTGTTTTAAATCCCTCACTAATATTTTTCTTTTTTAAACCAGGTTTTCAGCTGATAGAAAGAAATCAATGGAGCTGCACCAGTTAATGGCACCAACGAACAATCCCTTTTTTTTAAAAGACAGAATAATGCCTTGTAAGGTTTTTCTTCTTTCCCTCTGCATTTTGGCAGAGGTCTGTTTAGATGATATATTATGCTTTTACAGGACTCAAGTGTACAGGAAAAATGCTGTTAGGGATGGAGAAAACATTCTATCCATTCAACCATCCACCCACCTGTCCATCCACCCATCCATCCTTCCATCCATCCAGTCACTCACACGGTAGCTTATTTTCAGGTCTCCGGATATGAGTTTGAGGGTACACTGTTACTCAGAAAGGGCTTACCTTTAAAAAGCTGAAAGAAAAGTCAGTTAAATTGGTCAAAAAAGCTTGCATTTTTTACTGAATGAGCCATTGTGCTTCTACTTCTTGGTATTTTCATAGACCAGTAGCAAACATCACTTGTTTGCCACACAAATCTCATGCCTGTGACATAGTGACACCATAAGCGTATTGTAACTGCATATTGTGAGAGGTACCACGTGAGGTCTGCTTCCACGGAACAAGGGGCAGGGACACTGCATCATCCTTAACTAGTCTTGTCCCCCTGAGGACCGCAGATCAATGTGAACATGTCCTCTGCTCCCTCTACTGTGTTACAGAGACTGGTGTGAACGCGAGCCAGGAACGTCACTGCATTGACAGTGACATCTGCCTCAGGAGGAAAGGCATGGCATGCTTGGCAGGCCGGCAGGCAGGTAGAACGGAGATTTTGCTGTGTGGCAGCAGTTGTAGACACAGTGTGAGACCATCATTGCCTCTTCAGATATATGATCAATTCAGGTGAGCACTTCTTCTTGTATATCTCTGATTTGCCTCAATTTGTAGAAGCTACTTTCTCTCACAGGCTTCTGGAATTTGGCCACACTCTTTCCTCATTTTCCACCACTGTATTTACTATCGTCAGGGATGCTGTCACATCCTGATGTTTCTGCACCCTGAGCAGCCAGAACTTCTCATGGCTAAGCTGATTGCTACGGTTGTAAGTGGCACCCTGCAGGGTGGGATTCCAGGGTTTGTTAATGAGGTTACATTTACAACTGTCTGGTAAACACTGGTAGTTTTTCTTGTAAACACACTTTATCTCTGAAACTGTACTTGCCAGTTGCTGTTCCTACTTGCAGTGTGAAGCAAGACATTATGGATTTGGTGGGACAGTAGCTTGAAGCATTTGTCCTCTTTTTGAGTTTGCCTTTAGAGATTTGTCTTCCATGTGCTTTTTAAAAGCTCAGGTGGCAAAGAAATCCTCCCATTCCTTCCCTCCCTCTCTGCCTTAGAAAATATGTCTGCATTGAGTACGATTAAGGTATGTGTGACTCTTCCAAAAGAGAAACGTATCTTTAAGAATGTAACTAAAACGCATGGGTAGTATAAACACCACATCAGATGCATGGACCTATGTCTTGTTCATGGCAATTTAGTTAATTCACCTTCCTCACACAGAGGTTTACCATGGCCACTCCAGGTACAAGGTAGAAATACAGTTTTGGCTACAAGTTTTTCATTTTTTGTCCACTATGAGGATATCCAGAAAAAAAGTCAGTGACCTACACTTGAAGAACTGTGTGTTGCAACAACTAGACTTCTAAATTTGCATTTAAAGGACCTCATATGGGTGGGTTTTGGCTCTGGTTCAGGGAAGCTGAGCCCAGAAATGAGCATTATCATCATCTTTTCCGAACCCCAGAATAATACAAGCCATAGACCCTTTTCTAATAACACCTGCCTGGAACATGTAAGTTATATATAAGCCACCCTGGCTTTTCTTTCTGAGTATGGCATAGTGACTGTGAGATCTGGAGGATCCATGGCATCCCTAGGTAAGATCAGGACTTGGTGATTCACAATGGTGAACCCATTGAAGGACATCATGTGTCTTTGAATTGGTTACCTGTTTGGGTATTGTACTTAGGCCTTTAAAAAGACCCTTAATGGTTTGGGGGGGTATGTCTTATTTCACCTAGTTTCATTTGTTCATCACTATCATGATATGGTGTTAGAGGAGACAGATAACAATGCACACTGAGGACTTGAGGGTTGAAATTGTCTATCCACATGGAGCAGAGAGCAATGAGGCAATGTTGGCTGCAGTCAGTCCGTATTTCAGTGGAACAGCTCCCTCGATGATGTGAATCAGATTCAGCCTTTCGCATGAGCCTTACAAAAACCATTTTGGCTTTCAGACCTCATTCCTGTTCCAAGCTGTAAAACCCACAAGATCAGGAAAAGCTGCTTCGTCTGTTTCCCCAGGTTGTGCCAGTGCAGGGGCTCCTTCATGAATGTCACAACAGTCTCTGCTGGGCTGCACAGCTGGCATCCTGCCCTTCCTCAGCCAGCCAAATGCTGGGTGAGGTAATGGTGTGGTCATCCGTTACGTCCTGGGCTGGGCAACTTTTCTTTGGATGGAAGCTGGAAAATGTCATTCAAAAACCTATGGCAGGCCACATATTAGCACATTTTAGCATTATCAGAAAAACAATACATCCAAGAGCTGTGAAATGCGAATGATGTGAAACAGGTTCAGAAGCTAATTCCAGGTTTCGGACCATTAGTTCCCAATCCCAGCAACTTGAAAATATTTACCAGTGTAATATTGTTTTGTCCTGCTCAGGCGAATAGAGAAGGCTCTCTCAGCAAAATATGGTATGGAGTTCTTTTTGCTGAGCTCTGTTGCCAAACCTTTGAAAACTGGTTTTGGTGCTCACAATGGGCAAAAAATAACCCATCATGTTCCTAGAATTCAGCTGTCTGTTTGGAAATTTGGATTTTAAAACCCATGCCTCTGAATAATATACATATAATAATAACACATGTATAAATAAGTACCTTATAAGTCCATCATTTTGCTAGTTCATATGTTTGAAGATGTATCTGTTGATCCAGGTGTTTCAAAAGCTTGAGGAGATTAATTTTGCCTCAGATATTATCAGCAGTAATACTTGCTCCTATCTTGTGTGTTCTGTGTTTTATTACCTCAAAACAAAATACATTCCTTCTTTTTCCCTGCTGTCAATCTGTTTTTGAGATTCTCTGACGCTGCCATCTTTTCTTTTCCTGCAGTGGTTTTCAAACCTGTTTCCCATTTCTCTCTGTTCTTGCCTGGAGTGGGCTGAGGTATTGGCAAGCACCTCTGCAGTCTGGACTTTTTAATCTTTTTGCTGTATATCCCCAGGATACTGAGAAACATTGGCACAGACCAAGAAGATGTTATCATTAGGAAGCTGATGATAGAATATTCTACACTAGGGACCAGGGACACTAGGGACCAAGGAGACCATGTTGTCTCCCAAGTACAAATTGATACACAATGAATTGCCTGAAAAAAATTATTTGATTTCAAACCAATCAACTGCTAGAAATTCTGGGAAAGGAGACAGGAGGCAATCCATTTAGTGAAAAATATAACTGCTTCTTGTTAATCTCTCCTGGGAATTCAAAGTATTGACTGGGAATGAGGCTATGGAGAGAGGATTATTTAGTCTGTATTTGGAGAAAGTCCCAGACATAGCTGTACTTTTGATGAAGGTCTTTTTTGTGGTGCAGTCATGAGTGGCCAGAGATCATAAATCCTGTATAAATCCTCCTTGGTAAAGCTTTATACTTGCAGCACAGCACAACTCATGAGCAAAGACTTCATGGTATGAATAAAATTTACTCATAGTCTCTGAAAAAGGACATATCAATTCACCAATGATTATCTAATCTTCATTCTCAACTTAAATCTGTATGTCTTTTTTCCAATTTTTTTGTGCTTTTCTCTTTATAGAAGCTGGTTGGAAATACCTGTTTCTATCTGTCCTCTCACTTTTGTTCTAAATTCATTGCAATAATTTGGTCTGCGAATCTCATCCAAAAGCTGCTGAAGTTAATGGAGAAGATTTTTACTGTTTTCTCCACTTCTGTAACCATCAGCAGTTTTGCTCTGTTCCGTAATGCTATTCAAATTTCCTTATTCCTGAATGCGATTCTCTCATCCCTATTTTGCAAAAACAAACAAACAAACAAACATACAAGAGACATAGCTAGCTATTGAAATATTATTTATAGGAAAAGGCAAGACTTTGAAGTTTACAAAGGATCTGTGGTTATATTTTCAGTTCATGTAAATGTTATTTTAACAATTTAAAATTTTATAAAACTCATATGTGTTGAATAATAGCTCTTAGCATATTGCCTTATGCAACATTTTTATCAAGATATTTCATGACATTTCTTTGCACTTTTTTCCGAATTTGTTTTGAGTTCTTTCTTAAGTATATCTCAAAGTCTTGTTTTCTCCTTTCTATTCTCCTCTATGCTGTATACAGTTTCCCACAGCTGAAAACAAAAGATGCAACTAGCTGGAACAATTGCAGAATTTTCTTTTGATTGGCCTTTTCTTTTTTGCCCCTGTCTGGGGAGAGTTACAATGGAAAATCCCTCCTGTAGCAAAGTCTTTAAACCGTAGGCTAATAAAGCAAATCTACCAATGACCTGTGCTTAGTATCATTTTTTAATTTTTATTTTATATTCTCTCTTGAACTGTAAACACTTTTCCATTCATAACAGGAAAAAATAAACTTATTTTCCCCCTCTTTTAAATTATGCCATTTTTTATAAGTCTTCACAACATTTTACACTCAGGCCCCATGTGAGCATCTTAGATTATATGATATAAGCTCATCTGCACACCCACAAAAGACCTCAGAGAGACAATGTGGGGAGACAGGAGAACCCAAATAGCACCCAGTCTTCATCCCAGGGAGTGAATCGTCCAGAGAGTTGATGTGCTATCACCTTACAGGGCATGTCAGATTTCCACAGGGGTTTTGAGCTGAAAAACAAGCCAAACAGTGCATGCAGGAAAGATAACTGAAATGTAACTGTAATAACAGAAGTGGTCACATTCATGGCTTAGTAATAGCTTCATTGCTCATGAGGAATGTGCCTGTTCCACATCTAAGTAGCAACTACTTGCCTTAGAGTAACAGCAAGAGCCTCACGTCTGTCATTAACCAGTTGGTTTCTCTGGAGTCCTTTCAGTGTTTGCAGGGTACGAGCTCCCATTCACTATTAGCCACCCTATTTCTGAGATGCCCATCCAGGAAAGGGTACCCAGATCCATGGCTTGGCCTTAGGCTTAGTTTGCCTTAGTTTTTAAGCGATTGATTGCAGGCTGCGTGCCCCATACCAGCAGCATTTTTTACTTCCATCACCAGATAGTTTCACATGATCAACTGTTTTAGTTTCGCCTAAGAGCTGAATCATTAAGACCATGGTGCTTTATTGCATACAGTGTACCTACCGTTAAGACCATTTGTTCCTAGAGCTTAGCATAGTATATGGCTATTTCCACACTTAATGACTAAAGAAAAACAATCCTTTTTGTAATTAAGTTTAAGCTACAGCTTAGTGCAAAGATTTGTTATAAGAGAATAAATACCATAATCCCCTTATATTTTTCAATCAATAGTGGATACCTTCCTGAAGGATACAGAACAATTCAGAAATACTGTGCGTATAATAAAGAAAACACAATCTGAAATTTCCTCTTGCGGAAGAGTTTAGAACACCTGTTGTAATGTTTGCTTTTGTTTCTCACTTCCCAAATCTAATTTAACTGACAATAAATTAAATTAGTTTTCCCCGTGTTGAGTGTGTTTCGCAGTCTCGCTGCCTTCACTTTGACCCATGAGCTTTCCCATCCCATCTTCTCTCCGTTCCGCTGAGGAAGGGGAGTGAGCACATGGTAGGTGGGTGTTTGTCCCATCTCCAGGGTGATCCCACCATGAGAACACAGGCTCTGAAAAGTGTGGGTGACCTGCCCTCAGGTGCCAGACGTGTGGGTTGGATGGCCTGGGTCATAGTCACTGAGACTGTTTGTAAACCGGGCCTTATGTCAGAGTGTGTTGCCAAGATAAGTGCATTAAAAGATATGAAGCAGCAGCCTGTCATGATGCTAAATAAGGACATGGCATTACCTATAATGTATGCTGGCCTACAGCGTGCTATCACACAATAGCACAGCCTGTGTTGTTACAGTTATTCTTTTTTTTTCTTTTCCCACTAGTAATGGGTCAAGCAATTTCAACCCCACAGCCAGCAATTTTTCTCGCACCGTACTAGTAGGCAATTAACTGCCTTTAGGAGCTGCCTAATAAACCATTTCTTCTTGGTCAGTCTTTATGTGTTTAAGCTGCTGTGATCAGTGCAAATTTTGAGAGCCTTGCCTAATTTATTGCCTCCTGCTGTGGATCCCCACAGATGTGTACAGCCTAAATCAAGACAATATATTTTGTCAAAGTTAAAAATGAGTTGACAAAAGCTTTCATAGATGGTGTACATAAACAACAAAAAGTGTGTCTATAGATTACTAAAAACTGTAGACCCTACAGACCAGCCGAGTAGACATAAATATGCTTGCACAGCTGGAGGTAACTCTCTACAAGAATTATCCCTATCACATGCCCAGTGATCAGCTATGGCTTGTCATAGGAAACACTAAGATGCAGGTTAATGTGTGATGCTCTGAACCCTTCCTCACCCACCCCAGCTCTCCCACATAGTTCCATGTCTCAAAGATAAGAAAAGATTCATCAGTTCTATCATAAAAACTCTATTACCGAAATATTACCCAAACATCGATACCTGTTCTTATGACTACACAGATATGGACTGAAAGTGAACAAACATCTAGAGGAAAAAATAATCTTTGAGTTCTTTTCTTAGATACCTTGAGGACTGATAAGGTGCTGAAGATGAAGCGCACAATCCAATGCTTACAAAAAAATTAGAGAGAGCAAGAGATGTACAGGGTGGCCATACAATGAACATCTTGATTATTGAAAACTTTTAAAGAAGTGCTGAAAGTTGAAAAGGAAAAAAAAAAAATGAAGAAAAAAATAATTCTAAGGAAATGAGGCTGGAGATTGTAAGCCCTTTTGTGACTAATGAAAGGCACCTTGCTACAGCATTAGATGAAATGTGAGGTAGGTGCAAACAATGGGATGAATGTGAACGCCCATGAATTCCTACAAGTCCACCCAAGAAGCTCGTGGTTGTGTTATCTGAAATGGGAGAAACCATTACATATTGAGGGCTGATCGTTACAGTCATTTCTCTTGGAGCAAGTCAGGGAAACAGCTTGCCAGCCAGCGCTGCTGTGAATCTCAGCAATGCACTGCTCACCAGCCATGGTGCTGCTAGTGAGCGGATCCTAGGAGATGGACCACAACTCACATATAAATAATTTCAAATTAATGTTTCACAGACAAGATAGATCCTGTTACCCACAGTCTGATAGACTTGTGAAAAGTTAGGTGCAACAGCCTGTCATATCCCAGTTAAAGCTTAAGGATCAGTGAAAAAAATAGGGACAAACAGTGATGCAGTCACTAGTGGGGAAAATCATAGAATTGAGGAATAATTCAGATTGGAAGACACTTCAGGAGGTCTGTCCTTCAGCCTCCTGCCCAAAGCAGATCATATATGGGGTCAGACCAAGTTTCTTGGGGCTTTACGCAGTGCAGGCTTGAAATCCTCCAAGGTGTCAAAACTTCTCCGGGCCCAAAATCCACCACCCCTTGACCTTTTGGGGAAAAAGCTTCTCTTTATCTCCATCCCAAACCTCTCTAGCTTCAGCTGATGCCACTCTCTCTTGTTCTCCTACCAGACACCTCGGTGAAGAGCCTGGGCTCAGCCCCTCCATCCCTTCCCTGCAGTCACCAAGGTGCTTTCAGGTGCCCCAGAGCCATCTCTGCTGCGGGTTGAACCAGCCCTGGCCCCACAGCCTCACCTCGCAGGGCAGCCCCTCCAGCCCCACCCTCTCGGTGGCCGCCCCTTAACTTGCCCGGTTTTGTTGATGTCTGTCCTGATTTATGGGGCTCAAAACTGGACGCAGGACCCAGCTATGGTCTGCCAAGTGCTGAGCAGAGAGTATAATCCCTGCTCTTGCTCTGGGCTTTTATCCTTGCTGAATTTGATGTGATCCTTTTTAGCTTATTCCTCCCCCCTGTTCTGGTCACTGTGGATGGCAGCCCTGCTCTTGCACGTATCAACTGGCCCCCCCAGTTTAGCACTATCTGCAAGACTCATGATGGCTTTCCTTCACTTTGCCTATTTGCTGTTAGTGAACAAATTAAACAGGACAAGTCCCAGGATAGACCCCTGCTGTACCCTGCTTGTCTCCAGCCCAGTAACTATGACCCTCCAAGCCTCTCTCTTCTAATAAATTTTTTTGGCTGGTTAGTTGCCCATCTATCCATGACCATATTTTCCTATCCAGGAGCAAGGAATATGAAATGGCTGTGTATTGAATGTGATTAGTAGTTCTTTCCTTTGTGCCAATGGAGTTATTTAGCATGCATGCCAAAGTCCATGTCTGTCTCTAGTAAATACAACCACAGTTCTGCATATTATTTTAGCATGTAAACATTTGAATGTATGCTCCATTGATTCTTCTGCTGTAAGCTGCAGCTTCTGTAGCCCTTGGTAGCTAAATGTGTTGTCAGATTGACATTTGATTTAACTGACTTCCTTGTGTTTGTACCATGAAGAACATCCACAGCTGGAAGCACTGGTCCTGTATCTATCTGTTTTTTCGGATGTTCATATGTAAGAACAAGTGTACACTGAGAGAGCTGTGTTACATGTGAAATTGAATGCAACACAGAAAATAAGGAGTCATTTACTAATTGACAAAGAGCACCATAATATTTCACTAAGCATAGCTAGAACAGCATCAGAGGAAACAACCAAGACACATTTTTTCTCTGTGTTTTGTTTTTTTTCTCTGTAATACTCTATACCACTTATACATAAAAGAGAAAAGGGTAGTACCAGCGAGTAAAACTGTTAACAGAGAAAAACATCCCTTTTAACTTTTTATTTCAGGTGAACTAGCTGTCAGCAGTTTTCCCAGGGAACATACTGCAGATATTCTGCAGTGCAATGTGCTGGATTACAGTTTGCTTCTGGGGAGTACGGAAAACTAGTCTGACAATCCCAGACAGAGCTGGGTCAGACATTTTTGTTTGGTATCGCTCACAGGTATTTTCTCCCCAGCATTTTCCAACTTGCTTTCCCTCCCTTAGGTTACTAAAAAATAAGAAGACAAGGTTTAAATTAGGTCTTCCAGCAATTTGTGACAAAATACATATATACTAGTAATGTGAAAGCCTGGAGGATAGACTATGTATTTCCTGCTACTCTGGTAGGGCAAGACTCTTTTGGTATCTCAATATATTTGCAGTAACCACTTCCAACATACCAATTGCCAACAGCAGCACGTCCATTTGTATTAAAGTACAGATACTACAGGGCTTGAAGGGGACAGAGCCTGCCATCGCTTGCAATCATCGAAGGGGCAGATGCAAAACTTTTCTCTTTCAATTTTGATTATTGCAATGCCAATGTCCATGAAAGCAGCAAGACAGCTAAAAAAGGTCTGCCTGTGTTTGGACAAGCAGCACCTAATTCACGGAGTCATTTGCAGTTATTTAAAGCTTGGACAATATCTCTGTGTGTGGATAGGTGTGCTCAAGGACTCCAAGAAAACAAGTGCTCGGTCACAGAGAGTGACCCGTTGGAGGGTCCTACCAGGCTCTGCGTGCCCAGTGTTAGAAGTGTGAACAGACAGCTGGCCAACACCATGCTGTCTCTGGCCCATAGTGATCGCTCCAGCCCTTAACATTGAGGAAAAGAGCGTAGCCGAGGATACATTCCCCTCCCGCTTATTTTGAGCAAGGAAATTTTTCCATTCCTTGTATGTTCCTGCACAGCCATGAAATGCAAACTGCATTTGAGGTCTTTTTGACTCCAATAATCCATTTATAGTCTGAACTTGCTAAATCATCGCTTCAATACACCTTCTCTGTCACATGCTATTGACTTTAGTGCTACTATTGCTGCTCTCTCAAGTGGTGAATCTTTTTTCACAGGTCAGGAAGAAGAAAATCAATTCCAGAGCCCCAAACAGGGAATTAATTTGTCATGACTTCAGTAAGCACTGTTAGTTGCATACGGCATTAGTTTTGTGTGGTGCCTTAGAATGTTCTTATGAAGGAAAAAGAGGAATTATTTTCTTTGTGATGCACTGCACTAGTCTCTTGTACATATTTATACTGGCTTGTATGCATGGGTAATGGTGGTGAAACAACTTTTTTGGAATTTGTTCAACTGAGTAGACAAGATGTTGCTGCATTACACTTTCAACTACCTGCTTGTTTTGACCTTTTAGATTTGAAACTTGCCCACATAATGTCATGTTTTAATTTAAATGGTAAGCTTGTTGAAGTATTTTACTTAGTTTTATAGAATCATAGAATGGTTCGGGTTGGAAGGGACATTAAAGATCATCTAGTTCCAAGCCCCTGCCATGGGCAGGGACACCTCCCACTAGACCAGGCTGCTCAAAACCCCATCCAGCCTGGCCTTGAACACCTTCAGGGATGGGGCCTCCATAGCTTCTCTGGGCAACCTGTGCCAGTGCCTCACCACCCTCACAGTAAAGAATTTCTTCCTAATATCCAATCTAAATCTCCCCTCTTTCAATTTAAAACCATCACCCCTCATCCTATCATTACACTCCCTGATGAAGAGTCCCTCCCCATCTTTCCTGTAGGCCCCCTTTAGGTACTGGAAGGCCGCTATAAGGTCTCCTCAGAGCCTTCTCTTCTCCAGGCTGAACAGCCCCAACTCCCTCAGCCTGTCTTCAATGGAGAGATGCTCCAGCCCTTGGATCATCTTTGTGGGCCTCCTTGTGCTGAGAACTCCAGAGCTGCACATAATACTCCAGTACTTTTGTTTTTTTAGTTTACCTTTTCAATAGAATTAAAATCTTACTGATCAACTGGTACAGTTTGAGAAGCGCAAAAATTATTTGAAAAAGGAATGTTAGATCAGTTAAAGGAAATCCATTAGAAAAGTAGATGGATGAACAGACAAAAGAAAACCAGAAATAACTTTCAGTGTTGGGTTGTTACTTAATGACAGGTTCTCCCCATGTAGAGTTATGTTGAACTCCATTGTTTTCAGTTGTGTCAGAATAATTAATTTTGTGGAGGGTGTGGACAGGAACCTATGAGTTGAGAAAACAAAGCAGATAAAGTATTTCAATAATACAGATCTCTACCCACTCTAGTTTTCCTGTAGTGTGTCTACATGGTGACACAAAAGTTTGTTTGCCCCAAGTCTAAATCATTACTTTACTACTTTCCTGAAATACTGCATATACCCTGAAATCTCCTTATTTTGCTTCATAATAATGTGCATCTGAGATGTTATTGTAAGATTTTTATGTTGTTTCCTTTTAGATATGACCACTGGATCTATATCCTTATTACATCTACAAATAATATATGTAATTCTTTTATTTCAGTTTCTACTGGACGAGCTTTCTAGAGTTAATACAAGATTAAATTTGTATGTAACATTTTTTGAGACAGAAGGAACAACATCTTTTATACTTGTCTTATCTATTTATTGGTCTGCCTATCTATCTATGTTTTTGAGAACAGATTTTGTAGTAATCATTCCCTTTTGCACTAATTTTCCACTATAAAACCAAAATATCTGTCTACCTCTAATTTCTATTTCCCACCTGGCCCAACTGAATTGTGAGCTGAAGCAATTCCTGCAGGCAAAAAAGCAAGCAGATTGAAGCAGAGCAAGAGACTGGTTTTGTTGTGGTGTTTGGTTTCCCAGAAACATCAAGTTTTATGTTTGTTGCTGTTTCTCTAATTCTCTATTTCTAAAAAAAGTGGGAGGAAAAGGAAGTGGAAGAAACACATCCAAAGTCCCATCTTTCTAACATGGAAACCAGCGTGGAAGGGTTTGGCACAGGCCTCTGTGAATGGAACTGGTCTGCGGGTCTGACTCTCCTGAACTCGACCTGAATGTCTGTTCCTCTAGTTTACTATTTTCCTGGCATTTGAGCTGGTCTCCCCTCTAAAAGGGACTCTATTGTTCCATTTTTGTACATCTTTTAACTGCTTTTCCTGGGAATCTTAAATTTGGTCAAGAATCTTTCAAACTGGATCCTAATGAACTCAGTTGCCTCACTCACTCTTGCCCTCTGGAAACCTCTACCTTTTGGCAGCCTTTGTTGAGTATTTTATTTTCAGAGGGTCACACGAAATAAAGGATGAACACAGTGTGTAGCTGAAACAAACCAGCTGGATTAGAAACAAATAAAAATTGATGTCCATCAGCTGGTGCCTTATAGTGATTCCTAAGCATTTTATGGCACAAAGGTAAAAGTGAAAAATACTACTGCCCTGAACAGACTAAACAGCACTAGTCAGAGCAGTGTGTCTAAGATGAAACTCCATAGAAGCATTGGAAGGAATTTCAAATATCATTTCCATCTGTGCTTTTCCAGATCACAGCAGAAAGTCAGTTGAGCATATGCTGTATTTATTAGCTATAGGTTAAAACAGAGAGGAGAGCTCAACTTCGAAGCTGCGCTATCAAAACATGTGAACTGTTCTGTAAACTTAAAATATGGGATATGTGATGGAGAGGCTACAAAAAGAAGGTTGGAAGTACAGAGTGGTTTGTAATTTATTTTGTCTTGAAGAGCTGATTTTACAGTTTTGCAAGGCTGATAAGGGGTCAGCTGTCACTTAATTCTGAGGCAATAAAGGTGAAGTGAAAGATTCAGAACTGATCTTTGACGAGACATCTGGAACTTGGCAAAAAGGAGGCAGTTGTCAAGAGCATTGTATTGTAACATTGTATTTATGACTGAGAAATCTGAGAATTAAGAGAAAAGTAGAGCAAATGAGTAGGCAGAATTCAGAATCAACTCAAGCAAGCACAATATAAAGAAACACATTCACCATGACAACCACTGACAGTCAGCACAAAGCCCTGCATTAAGGATGAATTTGTGTAGTATTTATGAGAACTGGGAATTAATGGAGGAAAGAGACTTCATCAGAAAGAGCTGATGAAGTCTTTAACAGAAATCATTCTTTCAGAAGGCTGAGTTTTATGAACAAGCTCATCCGCTCTTTATCTTTGATTGTTGCAGTTAATTAGATGTGTAGGATGGTGGGGATGGGGTGGACACTGGCTGGGTAGAAAGCACTGAGAAAAAATTAAAATGTGTTAGTGTAAGCAAGATTTTTTTTTAAAAGAAGACATCAAAGTTTTTAATGAAGTGTCGGCAGCTTTTTAGAATTTTACACTAACATAGTTATATTCTGGTTCATCAACTTCTAGCTCACAGTTACGCATTTCACTAAGTCTTGGGGGTTACAGTTACCA
Organism: Stercorarius parasiticus; assembly: GCA_013396915.1. Taxonomy (NCBI): domain Eukaryota; kingdom Metazoa; phylum Chordata; class Aves; order Charadriiformes; family Stercorariidae; genus Stercorarius; species Stercorarius parasiticus. The sequence goes on from VWZL01001669.1 coordinate 504,578, forward strand.
GTTGGTCATAGATGCTGTACTGAGAGTTAGATTTGGGTTCTTTCTTTCAATTTCTAAATATCTGTAATACTAATGAGAATGCAATGAGAATGTTCTCTAGGTACCTAGAGTTTTTGCTTTCATTTTTTTTCCTTTTCATGCAACCTCTCTGTCTCTGAATTCAACATAAAAAATAACCAATTCAGCAGGAAGCACGAAGAATGGAAAAATTCCAGTGTATTGAATGCAGATTTCAAATATCTCATCACTTTACAAAGTGAACATGATGTTAATTGATTTGGGCTAGGGAAGCAGATAAATACAACAGGAAGGAAAGTAAGTCATTAATAACAAAAATAAATATGCGTGAAAACTAATTAGAGAGGTCACTATTAATGAATTTCATGGACTAGAAAAAATATGAAACAGTGCTACTGACCCCTCTGAAATTATGAGTGCATAGTTGCAATGAGATTTGGGTAGAAAGACTGAGTGGAATTTCATCTGGGAAGTCCTTCAAGCAAAGGCAAGGAAAACAACAGAGAAAGGAAAAAAACACAAAAGAGTAAGGCTACTAGTCTTTTTACCAGGGCGTGTAGTGACAGGACAAGGAGCAACAGGTCTAAAATGAAAGTGGGTAGACTTATAATGGGCCCAGGGAAGAAATTTTTTGCGATGAGGGTGGTGAGATACTGGAATGAGTTGCCCAGAGAAGTTGTGAATGCCCCATCATTGGCAGTGTTCAAGGTCAGTTTGGACAGGATCAACCTGATCTAGTGGATGGTGTCCCTGGCCATGGCAGGGGAGTTTGACTATATGGTTTTTAAAGGTCCCCTCCAGTCCAAACCATTCTACGATTCTTTTTTTCTGAACAGGCAGTGTGACCTAGACAGTTGCATCCTGACAAACAAGGTTAATAAAATTGCCGGAGAAGGACTGAAGTGTTTGTTCTCGCTCTGCTTTCTTTGGGAGGTAATATACTGGCCCAAACCCAGTGGTTTGTAGTTGCCACTATGAAGTTCCCTAGATGTACCAGATACTATCCTACTGAATCTTGTTTTCAGGATGATTTATCTGGAATTGGTACTTCTTGTATTTATCTTAGTCTATGCTTCCTTTTATAAAATACCTCTTCCTCATAAAGAGTCTCGGTAGTAGCACATAGTTTAAGTAATGTTTATTTTAATTTCATGAGAGAAAGTTTTGCAAAAATCCATTTCCTCTATCTCAGTTAATGGAAAGGTTTTTACTTTTATTTTTGTATTTATTTTTATTTTATATTTATGTCATTATTTTTACTGCTGCTACTATTATGCCATTACTACAAATAAAGAAAACTGGAGTGGATGATGTGCCAGTTGAGCTAAATAAACTTTTCCAACCTCTGGAACATAACTCTTTTCAATACAGTATCTGGTGCAGTATGTGACCCTAGAGCCATTTTCCCATTTTCATGCTCTTGTATTTCTTCTCACCTTAAAGGTGGCTTAATATTTAGCTTCAGGATGCCTACAGAACAAGCCTGGGATGTCAGTTGGCTGCCAGGTGAACAGTTCAACCCTCCTTCTGCTAAGCGTTAGCAGAGCCTTGACCTCTCTGTGACCTCAGTTCTTCCTTAAGGTCCAAATACCTAAACACTTTGAGCCATAAATAAAAAAATCGCTACATATTTGACTTCCGCTTCTACACATCTCTTGTGGTGTGGAGCAGGAGTTCCCCAGCTGGTGTGGTTAAAGGGCGAGAGGATTTCTTGGAGGCAGGATGGTCAAGCCTTGGAGGTCTGAGTCAGGGTAAGTCAGGAGCCTATGATGGGTTGGGCACCAGCCGTGGGACTAGACAGTGGGGGAGACCTTGATACTCATGGGGTTTTCAGGGACACCTCACCAGAGAAACAAAGTGTAGTGCTGGAGTGAGAGGTCAAAGTGCAGCAGCTAACCTGCATACCTTGTGTGAAATATTTGTCATGAATGCATGGGTAAACACAGCTGCCCCTTATTTTCCCATCACCACTCAAATCTCTCTCCCACGCACACCTAGTGCCAATGCCGATTCCTGATTAAACAGATCTGACCCAGGAAGCAGATACCATTGCAGTTCTTCATTTTCAGTATATACTATTCTGGGCACTACCATCTCTGTGCCCTAATTGCTTTTCCTGACCCAGTGACACTGGGCTAGACTGAAATCCCTTCCCTCGCAGTGGGCAGAGACTGCAGATACTCCTAGTTCTATGAAGAAAGTTGGATAACTCACATGAATAACACTAAAAGTGATGTGAGTTCTGAGTAGGAGGCTTGCAAAGCAGTGGAGTGAGAGATAGCATCTGCCCCCCAGGAACAAAATGGGACCAAGATAATCTCTTTCATTCTGCAGAAATACCCGTGTGTCATTCTGATCTGGACTGGTATTGAATTAAATTCAATGGCTTTGAATTAAATTAAATGGCATTAAGTTAAATGGCATTAAATTAAAATAAAATTAATTAAACTGAGCTTTCAGAGCTTTTCATAGGATAAAATATTTCAGGATTTCATTCAAGTCCATCCAAAATCTACTTCTGAAAAAAAAAATCAAAGCCTTTTCTGACAGCTCCTGTTACAAAAGTCGTACAATACATGTTACTTCATCATTATCATCACCAAAATCATCATCAGCTAATGTTCTGTTCAAGTCAAAGAAATACCCAATACAACAATATTTTTAATTTTTTTCTTAGCATTGAAATTCAGTCAAATGCCAGTTTTCCTTGTCTTGTATTATCTTTCCAAGATGGTGTTTTCTAAGAGAACAAGGATTAGATGGTAAAATTTAGCCAGTTATAGCTCAACATTGTTGGTTTGTGGTTTTTTTTCCTTATTATTTTGATATTTCCAATGAAATACAGATTTCTGTTATGGAAAATGTAATGCTTACATACAAAATACTGGGTTGCAAGAGCAGATGTTGGGAGCTTCCCAGAAAGTTCTCAGCAGAGATAATATTCTAATTTAATAAAAGTATAAAAAAGAAGAAAAAAATCCAGATAAGCAGTCATAATAGATTAAATAAAATTCCAGGCATTCCAGAGAGTTTACATTTTAAACTGAATTGTTTATGAATGAGTACTCAGATGCACTTAGAAGAAAATTACTTTCTTTGTGCTCAAAATCCAATATTACTTGCTAGTTGTACCAATGTGCTGCTAATTAACCTTTATTCTTGCACTCCCTAAGAAATGATAGGTTTATCTATAGATAGATTTGTAGAGTGAACAAAATTTGTGTCAGTCCTGTAGAAAGGACAGTTTTTAAGTGACGCACCTTGCACGCTTTTTCTTCGTTTTACTGAGACATGGGAAAGGCTTGAAAGAGGCAGAGGGACACTGGCTGAAAAATGAAAGTGAATAAGATACTTCTACGGATAAGATTTTAGAAAAAGCTACTTTCAGAAGAAATAATTCATTATTGTTTCCTTAATTACCCTATTTCAGAGTCTGAAATCTCACAAAGAAAGAGTCTCTGTGAAGCTACAATTGTCTTCTACATCCGCTGGGGTTGTAGAAGTCCAGAAACAACATAATTTCTTGGATGTTTCCTTTTCTTCCATGCTCCAGAAATACAACAAGTAAAAGGATTATGAAAATAAGGCATTTTAACCCATACTGTTACTAAATCATAGTTTTATTCTGAGTTTATTTTCAAAAGCTTTTCATTAACATCATGAATTCAATTTACATGGCAGGGTTTTTGGGGATGGAGGGAGTGAATTCATTGAGAAGACACCAGGACCTTCACCCATGTTGGACAGAGCCAGTTCCAGCAGGCTTCAAGATGGACCCACAACTGTCCAAAGCTGAGCCCATCAGCAGGAGTGGTAGCACCTCTGTCTTAACATATTTAAGAAAGGGTAAAAACCACTGTGCAACAACTGTGTGAGAGGAGTGATAATGTGTGAGACAGCCCGGCAGACACCAAGGTCAGTGAAGAAGGAGGAGGAGGAGGAGGAGGAGGTGCTCAAGGCACCAGAGCAGAGTTTCACCTGCACCTTATGGTGAAGACCACAGTGAAGTAGGTTCTTCCCCTGTAGCCCATGGAGCAGATATCCACCCTGCAGCCTGTGGAGGACCCCACTCTGGAGACGGATGTGCCTGAAAGGAAGCTGCAGACCATGGAGAGCCGATCTGGAGCAAGCACCTGTCAGGAGCTAAGACCCATGGAGAGGAGCCCACACAGGAGCAGGTTTTCTGGCAGGACCTGTGATCCCATGGAGGGCCCATGCTGGAGCAGTTTGTGAAGAACAGCAGCCTGTGGAAGGACCCATGTTAGAGCGTTCATGAAGGACTGTATCCCATGGGTGGGACTCCACACTGGAGCAGGGCAAAAGCATGAGGAGGAGGAAGCGGCAGGGACATGTGATGAACCAACAACAACCCCCATTCCCCGTGCTCCTGTGCTGCGCGGGGGGAGGAGGTAGGGAGTTCAGGAGTTAAGTTGAGCCTGGGAAAAAAGGAGTTCCCTTATCCCGAGAGAAAGCACTCTGTTTCTGTAATGCACAAAAATACAAAATATTTTCTATAGCAATACATTCTTCTGATCATAGTTTCTGCTCATTCTGAAGATTGTTTCTGGAGCAAATACATGAAAGACAGATATTGTTATACCCATTTCTTCATCAAGTGACATGGGAAAGAGATACAAAAGGATATGGAGTACTGCCTCATGAATAAGTAAGTGAGAAATAATGATATGCATTACAATTAAAATAAGGTGAAGTAAACAACTGGGAAATACGGTGAGACAAAAATCTCAGCATTCCTGAGCGCAGGAAAGATACACAGAGACACCTTGCAGGAAAGATATGCAGAGACACCAAAAAGCCACCAAAGTGTTGATAGTAATATGGCCTTTTAAGTTAGTATTCCTCATGGGCATTGCAATCTGCCAGCCATTTTCCCAGCTGTTCTGCATTTCTGTTCAGTTTAGTGTTGACAAGACACTGTAATACGACATCTGTTTTCAGATGGATGAGCGAATTATTACAGGCATTCACCCGAAACATGGGAGTCTGAAGTCTGATCCCTGAGAACTCTCCCCACAGAGCTTCCCAGCACTCGGGGAGGTCTTCTGCCCTGGACCTGCCCCTCCTGCACGAGCTGCCCTCCACGAGGAGAGTTGGTGACTTCAACCAGGTCAACCTCTTTGTGCTCTGGTGCCACCAGCAGCCAGGGCCATCTTTCTGCCTTTCAGTGCTGAGGGAGCTCCTTCCCTGGAGGCCATGGACACACAGCACATGCAGCATTTGTCTCCTCAGGCTTGTGTTTCTCTAGGCTCCTTATGCTTAGAAATGAACTCCAAATTCCTCACTACGTACTGAGAGCAGTTGATGCCCAGTTGGGTCATGTGGATAAGGTGAGCACAAGTCAACTTTCCTGCTAGAGACTGATTCCTAAGAGCAACACTAGCTTTTCTCTGCCTGTGGGTAATTTTCTGGCTGGAAAGACAGAAATTGCGGATATTCACTTTGTATTCTTCGATCCAGATCATTGGCATGCAACAAGAGTCAAATTATGACCAGATTTCTTCAAGCTTTTGAGAAGTATCTCAGCAATGGTTAGAGAAAAAAGCGCAGGGGAAGGTGAGGGTAGGACCTCGCTATTTCTGAGCAAAGGGAAGATTTAGAGGCTATTTAAAAATAGGGATCCTGTCATGTCTTTTCTATTCTTATTAAATTGTAATAGTGGGTCCAATTAGTCAGTTTGGAGTTTATGGCTAAGGGTGTATTGGGGTTGGCATAAACAGAATCTCAGCTTCAGGAGAGAAACCTAAAATGCTTGTTTGCTCCTGCTTTCAGACTAGGAATGACAAGTTATGCCATTTTTTCATTTTAGACAAAAAGCAGTTTGAGGCTTGGTTCTAGCAGTGCTCAGCATTGTATTTACATGTATCTTCAGATGTTATGATAAGAACCACTCCCGGGAACACATCTAGAGAGACCAGATGATGTCCTAATTTCTCTACCGGATAAACTTGCTCTAGTCTGTAGAATTTCTGTGCTGCTTAATTAGGCAGCACCTGTATTAAATTATATTTTAGAAGGAATGAAACATCAGTAGAGGTGTACATCCTGTTGCTGTTTATTAGCGGAACTAAAAGCACCTGCGTTTAACTTAAACACTAGCTATCACTGACTAAAATTGTAAATCTGAATTGTTCTGAGATTTTAATATTGAGACAACTATTGCTTAGCAACTAGAACTTTTCCTTTAGATGAAAAGAATTAGACAAATACGTAACTCACATCAAGATCAATTCAGCAAGGAAAGAGAAAACTTATTTATTACCGGAGCAGGCAAATGGAGATGCCTTTGAGAGGGGACAAATGTGATTAGTTAAGGGAATTTATGTATACCAGTAAAGACTGAAAACCAGAGCAAAGAAGCGAATCCACCAAACAAGAAGCATGTGAGGACATTGACGATTGGCACGCGTGGTTTAAGGTGCAACTTTGGCAAATAACTGTAAGGTAAATTACATGTAAAGTGAACCGGCATTGGAAACAGGGAGAGCTGAAGCAAAAAGCAATCATTAGAGCACATGCTGGGGACCGTCTCCCTGAGAGAGCCAGATGCAGACTGAAGTCAGCGGGCAGCAGGGGGATGTACGTTGGATGAGGATGAGCGCACCAGAATACAGATTAGTCACAACAGCCAGCCCAGCAGCAAAAACCATGTGTTGACAGTGGAAGATAACGTAGGCAGAAGGTTGAAAGCTGACGTCCTCAGCACAGGGTGATACTAGTGAGTCTAAAAGAAAAAAAAAAGCAAGAGACAAAAGGAAAAAACATCAATAAAAAGAGAAGGAACTGGAGTCAAACAAAATGCTTTTCTTTGGAAGTGAGTGTTTACAGGCGTTCCTTGAAAAATGAGCTGGACCAAGGCCAGCATGGAAGCAACATAAGTTTGTATAAGTAGTGCCTGGATGTTAACGTGCAGCTGACTGAGTTTTTCCAGTTAGGCATATTCACATTTTGTGTGAGGTGAATCACATACACTTTCTTTGGCCTGGACAAGTCCCTCTTAGATTTTTTGTGGGTGTGGATTTCTTTTGCATGTTTTGTTTTGCTGTGTGCAAACTGCTGAGCAGAATGACATTTCCTACTTAAAACAGGAGAAAAAACAATTCTGTTTGTTTCTGTTTGCAATTAGACTCTGTTAAATATTCCAAGGAGAACATTTTGTCTTTGTATCAGGGAGCACATTAGCACCCAAATAATTGGTAGGTGAATCAAACAGTCTGTACATGTGTCTTCGTCTTTTCATCTGACCTAACTTTAGCCTTTGAACTCAGCTTATGAGCTCTTACCAACTACTCTTCTCCTCTCACTGTGGTCAAAACAGAAGGAAACAGAGCAGCTTCTACAAAGTGGCTCCTTGCAATTGGTAGTGTGACCATGCCTTATCAAGTCTCATAACCCTCATGTTCATTTGAGAATGAAGCTTCTATTTCTTCTGCCTTCCTTGCTGCTGCTGTTGCCTACTGAAAGAAAATCTCAGAAGCAGAGCCATCGAGTGCGTGGCTGAGACCAATGGACTTCTTTCTGTTTCAGGACATTGGTCAACCAGCTCCCACATATGACACAGAAGAAGTCCCCTTTGCACTACAGCAGCCTTCAGAGACAAGATAGCATGGGAATGTGTTGCACTACAGCATATAAAAAACCCACCAGCTCTCAGATTTTAAACTCCAATTTCTAGATGTACCTTTGCATCATATGCAAGTCATTGCTTTTTTGTTGCTTTCTCCCTATTTTTTTTCTCTCAAGATTTGGCACAACTTTTTCCTCGTTCCTTCTCACCATATGCTTTGTTTACTCCATTTTGCTATTTCCTTCACTTGTCCCATCTTTCCAGAGTTTCCATGTCCATTGCACTTTTTGGTTTTCCTGTTGTGAAGAGGACACACTTTGGACTTTGCTCCCTTCTGTGGGCTTGTTTGAGCTCTGCATTACATGCAGGTCGAATAAGAGTAGCAACTGCAGTAGCATCAGAGCATTTGTGCAGCTCAAAACTCAGTAAAAAACCTATGACCTGCTGTTGCCAAGGTTTGAGCAAACAACTCACTAAAAATTTGGAGGCAATAGTAAGACTGCTTTCCAGACATGTCTGGCTTAGTTACATATGCTATTGGTAGTACTCTTTTACCATTCCAGATCATGACCTTATCCTTTATGCTGCATTTTATCTTGCAAAAAAAACGAATTTTCCACTCTAAAAATTTTCTTTTTCCTATAATGAATAAACTTTCTACCCAGAAGGCCATTGGACAGTTCCTCAGGGTCAGTCAACTACGGAGTATTTTAAATGAAGCATGTATCTCCACGTGAGTATAGCTCTTCAAGGAACATCAAGCACACTGTTTTATTTTGCTTCCGTCAGTCTGCACTGGGAGAGTGCTGCGACCAGCCACCGAGCTCTGAATATCCCTACAAAGTGGTGTCTGGATGCAGAGAAGCTGTGCTCTGAAGAAGAGCAGGTCAGAAAGGTTCATGGGAGAGAGACGACTGATGGATTTCGGAAGAAGGCCGTGCTCTCTACAGCTTTTGTACACACCTGGCAAAACCTCAGCTTTTGTCAATGATGCCTGTAATGCAGAGCTGCTAACAGATTTGCAGAGTTACCTTTAGGTAGGATCATTTATAACCACCTTCAGACCTTTACACTCACAAAGCTCATGCTAGGACATCTGCTGCCTTATTCATACCACTGTAGATGCAGAGAAATAAGTTTTCTGGAGAAAGCGTTAATAGGATTTAGGACCAGAGACTAAGTCTTTATGTACTGCAAACCCTACAACAAAGACTACATCTGCCTTCCTTGCTTGAGAAAGAAAGCATCTTTAACTATTTGCTTCTTGCATTTATGAAATTTGTGACAGCCAGTGAAGAAGTTGGACATCATTCTTTCTTTCTAATTTTCTCAGACTGATGTAACAGTTTCTTCTGGTGAAATTTAAGGGGATTAATAATCGTAGCTAGAGCAGCAGGATGGAGAGAGGCACTGATAGAGGGACATCCCTCTCCCAGGTGGAATGGAAAGAAACTGAGACACTTTGTGGATTTTCCTAGTGGAAAAGCAGATTTCTGCTGTTTGTGCTTTTAAGTGGTGACATCATGGTGCATCGGTGTTGCATGAGCTCTAAGTGCAGCGCCTCTGTTAACCTGCTGGGCAGCTTTGCTTCAGTGGCAGTATTTCATTAACCTTCCTGGTGTTATTCTTTCTGATCTCGCATTATAGCGATCACTGTGCAGATTGTTAACATTCTGCTTTTGCAAGTAGAAAACATTATGCGAACTCCCTGGACTTGGTAATGGGAACAGCATGCTAATGTTAATTATAGCAAACGCATTTGTGAAGCATGTAATGACAACCTTCTCTGTATGAGCTAGCTTCCCAGTCAATACCGAATTACAGATCTTTGCTAATATTAAGACAAATCTGTTTTTAATATGGTGTTTTCACTTGACATTAAAGAATGACATTTGGTTATTCCTAGCTAAAATGTGTGATCAAATTGTCATATAATTTACTCAATAAATTATACAACATTTTCAGTTACATTACCTGAATAATTGCTTTTTTTGGCCAGCTTAGTTACACAGAATATGCCACTGCTAGGGAAAGGGAGGCTTGACAATCAAGCTTTAAAAGCAGAAGAGTAGTGCTTTAAATCATACTAATTTAAGAAAGATCTTGAATTTATTTTGTGCGAGGACTGCAGCTACAGCCTGGGTACTTAGTTGGGCTTAACTGTTCTTCACAGAAGAGCATGGAATCCCTGGCTCCCTCACGTCCTAGGCAAAAAAAGCAGTATGTGTAAGTTCCTTCCTTAGAACAGATGACACTAATTTCTGTATCTGTCAGCTTGATTGAAATGAAAATATTGGTTTGCAAACAGATGTTGAAGGATTTTTTAATTGGATATCAGACCTCAATAATTGCTGTAGGATAAAGTATCTGTGGAACAGTAGCCCACAGCTGTCAGCAGTGAGGACGTGATCCAGGCTGCACCAGTTATGGAGAAACTGTATGTGTACTTCTAGGTTGAAAGTTTTCTCTCCTTTTTTCTTTTTTTTTTTTTTTTCTCCTGAGAAAAATGATCTAAATTGACTAGAGAATTAGAGTCCATTGTGATGGTTTAGAAGACTGACAAATCAATCCACTTTTAAGCCTTAATACAACACATTACCAGGCTGATGTTTCATTAGCAACTTACTATGTGGAAAAGGTTAGTCCAATGGTTCAAAGGTTTCCACTGCTTTTACCTGTGTGTGCAAATAGATAGTCTTTAACAATCACATCCTAAATTGGCTGTGAGTGTGCAATAACAAGGAGCTGGTGCCACATTTTCGTGATTCACTTTTTGTGGCTGAGATGGAGGCTGAGGTGATCACACTTGAATGCTCCTCAACAAGAGATGTCAAAAATACAGCCTGTATACCACTTGCCCCCCTCCCAAAAGGGAATCCTCTGCTCCTGATGGTGCTTCTCTTGCCCTCAGTTTGCCAGCCACCCTTCATGTGTGGCAGCCCCCTTCATGTTAGGCAGCAAGTCCCACTTGTCTTCAGTCCTTTTTGCCCTTGTTTTCTGTTCTTTATCTTACAGATTCTATAATTGAGTTTCCTGTTTGTATAATTTCTCATACCACCTAAGTATTGGCTTAAGTTCTATTTAAAACCTTTAAAAAACACTTGTCTTTGCTCCTTTGATGATCACATTGCTCATTTATATAAAATGCTTATATAGCATCACAGTATTACATAAGTCATAGAATCATAGAATCATAGAATGGTTCAGGTTGGAAGGGACCTTAAAGATCATCTAGTTCAACCCCTCTGCCCTGGGCAGGGACACCTCCCACTAGACCAGGCTGCTCAAAGCCCCATCCAGCCTGGCCTTGAACACTTCCAGGGATGGGGCATCTGCAACTTCCCTGGGCAACCTGTTCCAGTGCCTCACCACCCTCACAGTAAAGTCTTTATACTGTTGGTTACACTGTTTTTTTCTTTTTTGGTTTTCTGTATTTTTGTTATTCTTTCATTTTATGGCAAGCTAATATAGGTATAATACAGGTATAGGCTTAGGTTTAGGTGTAGGTTGGTATAGGTATAGGTATAGATGCAGGCATAAGTATAGGTACAGGTACGGGTACAGGTACAGGTGCAGCTATAGGTATATATAGATATGAACACATGTATACACACATGTGCACACTATATGTTATACAGTTGAACAGTAGTGGGCAGCAGCCTTTTCTGCCTTCATTTGTTTTTTGTTCTGCTTTTAACTCGAGCTTTCTTTGCTAATGCTGCATATTTGCTAACTAAAAATGCCTTTCTTCTGACTAACAATGGATCTGTTTCCAGTAGCATCTATGGAAAGCTTGAAGTTTGTTTCTATTTGCTGGCCTCCTGCTGCTGGGGGATGCTTTCTCCAGTGCCTGCATTTACTGGTGTACTCCTGCTGCTGCTGGGCCTGCTGACATGATACCGTCTGATTACTTTTATCATGGAGAAAATGTGAAATCTATTCTAGGGCCTTTGTTTGGTCCTGTCTTACCTCCTCATTTTCCTTGTTGAAAAATTAAGTCTATCATGGTATAACTGCTTCTTTCCACCATTATAGTGTTCCCCCCCGGTGGTGTCTCTTTCAGTTTCTCATGAGTTTGTGTCGACTGGTGGAGATTCTTCCCTGAATTAATCTGATTCTGGCTCCTTAACTCACTCTCCTTCTCTGCCCTGCATGGTGGTATGACCATCCTCCGAGCACAGTGCTTGGGCTCACAGCAGAGCTCTAAATATAGAAATAAATACACTCAACAATATATGCATCTTTATTCAAAATTATTGTTTTATATAACTAAATGATCTCCTCTCTGTTTGTTTCTCCAGGTGTTCCTTAAAGGATCTATTTTCATCCCTTCCCCCTGATAAATCCATGTTACCACCCAAACCAATATTCCTTCACAAGTTATTATTCAATAACTCATCTACCTTTCCTTTTCTTAGGTCTGGAAAGGATATTAAATTGCTAATTACCTTCTATTGTAGTATTGGAAAATATTTTCTCACAAATATCAATCTTTTCATGGGAAGAGAGGAAGGTAATGATACAATTATAATCTCACCTTATTTTTTGATATCAAATCAGAGTGATACCTATTTACTGCTTTCAGGCACCCCATTTACTCTGAGAAAACTTCGTCATGTTGCTTTATTGAACTGCCTCTACGCTTACCAAAATTGTGGCCCCCAAATCATTCAGTGTTTATGTTTCCAGCTCCTTGCACAAATGACAAGGAAAGTCCTCTAACATTGCTGGGGTACAAAGTTAACATCCACAGTTCAACTCAGAGGGATTGTTACGTTCTTTGCTTCCCATCTTCCTCCTCTTCTTCCACTTGGAAATATTTCCACTTGGAAATACTTTATTTTTTTCCCCCTTGTCTAGGGTATAAGACTGTGTAAGGCTGTGTGGTAAATATGTACTTCACAGGAAACTTGTTCCTTCTTTTACTTGCACTTTATTGCATCTCCCAAAATACACTGCACAAGGTGGTAGGGTTTGTACCATGTGATACAAACCATGAGCAAAATGGAGTATGTAGCTTGTCGGTTCCACCACTAGCAGAAAGAGCTCCTCTATACACATCGATCCCCACAAATCATGTACAAATCAGGTCTTCAGGGCTACCATCACTGAAATGCAAACACCTATTGAAATACAAACGAGCAGACACCCAAAAGCTGAGCAACCCTTGCATGACTGTTAGGAATTTGTGTCTTGTTTTGTAATTGCATGTAGGATGTGTGCATATTCCTAAACTTTCCTAAGTAGCAGAGACGTTTTTCTCTTCAGTTGTGAATCGAATCTGTCAAATATGCTTTGCCTAGCAAACAAAGTGGGATTTAAACAGAATTGTGCACACTATAAATGCCAGCCAGCATAGCAGGGTTATCTTGTTTAATTGGGGGCCTTTCTCACAGGAGCTCTGTTAAGCATGTTCTTGCCTCATTTGGTGCATCATATGGCTACTTTACAGTGCCTTGGGCCTCAGAGCGCGGGCGGTTGGGTGATCCTTTGCAAGTGTCTGTAGTATTTTCACTGCCCCAATTATTAGATGGCAGCCTTCATGCTTCCGTAATTTATGAACTGCTTAATCTGTTCTGTGCTTACATAAATGCTCATTAGGAATCTCTACAGGCTGTGCTAAAGATTAATAGTCATAATGGCTCTGGGAAGCCATGTGTCAGCAAGTGCCCTAGGAAGTGACTTGCTTGAACTTCTGATTTAACAGGAAGGAGAATGAGCAATAATATAGCATGGATAGTAGCTACAAGTTTGCACTTCTTTGCCTTTATATATGCGGTTCTAGGTCCTGTGTGGGTGTGTTTAGTCACACAAGTTGATGAATATTTCTAAGACACATTCCAGTCACGAAGACCACATTGTGCGGTTTGTTAGCTATGGGTTTATCTGGTCTGAGGGATTTTTAATATTTGTACTCCCACTACTGCATGGCACAGTAGTTTAAAACAGTTCGTGCCATTGGCATGCACAATGCTAACTCCATATGCAGGCCATCCAATAGACTCTGTGAACAGACACTGTAACTTCATCCCTGAACTCATGAAATAGCATAAACTTGCTCTGAAGAAGCTCAACAATGACAAAAGCAGATGCATGTTAGGAACAGAGAATAACATGAAGTCCTCATTGTTTAAGGCTACCTTTTTTTTCCCCCCTCTTGCTCTGTGCAGTTAATCCAAACTTAAGTTTAACATTAGTTTCTTTTTTAAAAGAAAATCAAGAATACTGAAAACAGCGCAGATGATAGGCAATGCATATTCAAAAAAAGCAAACGATTGAAATGCTATTGGCTTCTTTTGCAGGTATGAAATATCATTCTTCGGTGATATTTGTGCACTAATGTTTCTCTTCTGCTTTCACTGTTGCATTGCTCAAAAAGATTATTTCTTTTTGATCTTATGTGGGCAGACCTTGGAAGGGTTCACTGCTTTAAGTTACGCACTCATGGATGTAGTATTCAGCTCAAGCAGATGGCACATGCAACATAAAGATTTTGCTCCTTGCATAGCCATTGGACTTGACACTAGATGTGTCCACAGTCTCCTCTTTACCTCAGTTTCTCCATGAACAAAAGAAAGTAGTTGTCCTGTTCTAGAGTACTTCCAAATCCCTTGAAAAGGCACACTGATTTTGTTATAGTTAATACAGATTTGCATACTCCCACAAAGATTCTGTTTTTTCTTTCTTTTTCTTTCCTTGTCCCCAGCTAGTTCAAGCTGATTCCTTTATCTCTGGAAGCTACTATGGTCTTAACAATCTTTCTAACACTTTGGTCCATTTGTGAAAATTCAATTTTAAAAACTGTGACAGTCTGCATGTCATAGTTCATAAATATGCTTGTAATTCAGCTCTACCGTTACCTTACCTATAGGAGAAGGTTTGTCCATGAACATCTATGATTGTGTCTCTCATAAACATGATTTATGATTAACCAATGAGACTTGTTTTTCTCCTTACTATGACTGAAACATCTTTTGAAAATGAGAGTATGGCTTAGTTGCGGATGTGCGAATAAGGATCCTTCTGAATAATATGTTACTCTTTTTGGATGGATCTTTGCATCTTTCAATAAGAAGATGAAGATCTGGTAAAAACACTGCAACAATGTATTTAATTTTCCCTGAACCATTAACGAGTATTTCTGTTGTGCAGGTTAGCAGATGCAAAACCTCAGCTTTTCTTCTAGAAGCTAATAAATATGACTGCTTATTTTAAAACTTATTGATGCCTTATTTTTTAACATATATTTTTTTTTAAATCTGACAAAATGATCAGTGCTAATAATGGATGTTTCTCTTCAAAGTTTCCATTTGTTTAATGATCCTGTCAAGTTCTCATTCAATTGCTTTTTTTAATGGGATTGATGATTAATTTAGACAATTTAACTAATTTCACGTGTGATTTACATGAATTTCCTGTTGATTAGGGAACCACTTAGGAGGCTCCCCAGGAGGAGAGAAAAGAATGTCTATGTATGTCAGATCAGTAGTGGGATATTCTTGGATAGACAGCATGACTTAACTAAGCTTTACATATACAGTGATATTGCAACAGATAACTTTGGGAAAAAATAAAGCAAAATTTCTTCTTCTGTCAGTCTCTATTTAAATGTAAAGCAAAATTAACAGGGTAAGAATTCTAATGATCACTTTCTAAAGCCTTGTTAAGGTGTTCTTAGAGTAACGAAGCTAAAATTTGGGTTTACATTCCTAATTTTCATACATTCATTGTCAGTTTCATTGACTCTGAAGATCATTGACTCTGAAGATAGCAGAGGTTCCCATTTGTGGGTCTATAATTCTCTGAGACTTTTAGCTTTTTAAAGCTTCAGACAACGCTCCAAGGAACGTGAACAGCCTTCAGAAACTAAACCTTTCTCCTTCTCGGTGTTGGCATTGGTGCACCAAAGACCTTTAGTACATGTATGCTACTATAATGCAACTCCAAGCTTAATGTTTCTAACCCTGTTTATAGTGATGTGTGTGTCTCTTCTGTGCAGTGCAATTTAATAATCTTAGTGCCTTATTGTCTGCCCTTTTTCTGTTTTAGCTTACAAACACATGCACGTATATCAGAAATGTCTTTTTTTCTCTACATTGCTTTCCTGTCTAGTTGTTTCTTTTTATCATATGGGGCCTCCTGTTTCACTTCTCGTGTTTTGCTAGTTTTGTGTATTTAATTCCAAGTGCTAATACCCACGTTTTCTTAAGTATTTTTCTTAAATGTGTAAATTTTATAATGCAATACTCTCATTCACCTCTTCATTAACATGAAGGGAGTCATATATAACTGTCAGAGTCCTTTCTGGTTTGTAGAAGACTTGGGAAACCAATTCCATTCACTGCTTAGCTACAAACTTCATTTATTGTGCGTGATAAGTCTCCTGAGATTCAGAGTTTAACTTAATTATAAAGCAACTGGAGTTGCTTATTCCTGTCACAGAAACTTGGAGAAAAAAGGATACACTGCAAATATTGAGGAATTCAGTGCAAAGAAAATGTTCTTCACAAGTTATCAAGACAGATGGACATCCATGACAATGTTCTCTCTTTTCTGAAAAGGTTTCCACTTGCTTTTGCCATCCTTTGTATGGCAACAATTCACATTTGCCTTGATTTAAGGAATTATCTCAGCAATTCTTCTTAAAGAAGTTGCCTTTGGAGGTAGAAAAGGGGTTTCATTGTCCCTGAGAACTTTGTCACCTGCTCCTCCAGGTTTTCAGTGCTCAGATGGCCTGAAAAGAAGCAGTTATGCCCTTGCAGAGCATGAGGCACAGCACAAACACAGATCCTGTGCTTTCAAATGGATAGTAGCTTTGGTGGGATATACTGTAGAAATTAAGGAAAAAACCCTGTTGAGAAGTAAGAAGGGATAATGCAAAATTCTCTCAGAGTCGGCACAGTTCCTGTTTTCATCACGATAAAACAGGGACAATTGCTGTTAAACAAGGACGAATTACTTAATTATTTTTTTTCCTGAATGAGAGGCACTGTACAAAAGCAAGTCCACTGTCATTTCATGGCTCAACAAAAAGTAGAGAAACCATCTACCCTGTGATTCAAAGCAGAACGTAGCAAAAAATAGGTTACAAACTGCCACTCTAGTCTAACATGTCTGTTAAGAATTTTTATTGAATCATGCAAAGTTTTTGCCTGTTTTTAGAATTATTAATAGTTTAATAGCTACAACATTTTACTTCAAATTTTAATTTTACAAACTTTCACTGTTAGGTATTCTTCATTAACTACATCAGAGACCCTTTCAGAGTGAGAAAAAAAGTAAGCATAGTAATTTTTGTCTGAACAGGCTCCTCCAAAAAAAACCTCAGAGAGGCTAAAGTTATCAGGGTGAAAACAGAGGCTAAGATCATGTTTGGTTGTCTAATTAGGAACTACTCAGTTCTGCAGTCCTGTTACATATATGGTTGTAAAAGATTTTGATGGTCATTTCCTTCTCTCTGTGTTTGCAGACTTGGTTAACAAGGTCTTTCTTCTAAGAATAATAACCACAATGTCACAGAGGAATAACAAATTGTTGGTTTTTTGTTCCCAAACAATTAAAAAAAAAAGAAAATAATTCAATCTCTAGAAATGCCTGATGTAAAATAAAAATAAAAATAAACTTAAATGTAAACTTAAGGGAGGTGTCTGCAGAGTTATGCCGAAAAACCTAGGAAACAAAATCACGTATTCTGTAAAGTATCAGTGATTATTCTGCACAAGTCAGTGAGCAGAGAAAAGAGAGTCCAGGAGACACCATTATTACAAATGTGCTGCACAGAATTACAGACTATCAAGATTTCTACACTTCACTGGCAACACCATTCTTTGGACTGTAACATTTGATTCAGAAATATTTAAAAAAAAACAAACAAAAAGAAAAAAAGACAACAAACAAAACAACTGCAAAACTTATTTGGAGGAAAGGAATGAAAATGCTAAGGCACCTGTGAAACATGACCTATAAAGAGCAATGAAATGAGCTGGAGTTTCTCAGATTATAGGAGAGCTGGAGGTTGGAAAAAAGGGTCATAATAGCAGTTGTGACAAACTTAGAAGGCTATTTCAAAAAGGAAGGGAGGCTAGTCTATATGGGAGATGGTAGAAGGAATTTTAAATTGCAACAAGGGTCATTTAGACTAGACCTTAGGAAAAAAGAGTCTCCATAGTAAGAAGTGGTGAAGTACTGAAACAAAAGGGTCTATCTTCTCCACCACAGGAAATGGTCTCAGCAGTCACAGACATCTCTCTGGAATGACTGGGGTATACATCATCCTGCCCAGGGGCATGTGCACTAGACTGGATGAAACCTAGAAGTCCTTTCCAGTCCTCTGGTCACTAACCAGAATTAGATCAGTATCTTCTCATCCAAGACTACTTACTAAGGATGTACAGCAGCTATCTTCTCCAGGCAAACACTTCACAGGAGTTTTGTATGAATTTTGTACGAGTTTTGTAATTCTCTGTTCTTCACGAAGCAGTCTCCATCAGTGCCATTCAACTGTGAGATTCATGTTTCACTTTTCAAAATGTGTCACGTGTACCAGTACTTAAACTCAAAGGACAAAAACATCTTCATACTGTGTTAGAGCCAGAATCTACCTGTATTGTAAGGGAAAATATTAACATATGTATTCAGAAGAAAAATACTGCAACAGCTGTCTTGTCAATCCCTCGCGATGCTCATTAAAAAAACCCAGACAAAACCTTCTGTACTATTACCATCAGGCTTTTTAGTCATTCGAGAATATTGGGCAATAGTTCTTGGAGAAAAGACCCATATCAATTTAAAAAGTGTCTGCATGCTATAGTTGCCCTCTGATGATACCAAACTGTTAGAAAAAATTGAATTCAGAGCTCAGGGTTATCCCAGCTATGGAAGTAACACTATATAATGTCTTCTAAAAGATATAACAAAATGAGACTGAAGTGGAACTTCCCTTCTTTCAGAAATTTTGATATTTCAGAAAATTATGCTTTATACATATGATATTGAAGTGATTGATAGAATGCGTAATAGAATGTAATTGGTAATCAATATGAAGTACTGAAAAGTAGCACTGTGTCAATGCAGTATAAAGTTGCACCTATCAGGGCTTCTGTGAAATCTCATGACACCAAGACACCCAGACTCTGGTTATGTCTTTTCCAACTTCTCTTGAAAACTAAAATCCTCCTACTGTATTTTACCTCCCATGAAACATGGAGGTCTAAATGTTCCGATATCTCATTGCAAGACTACCTTAGCATTACACAAGGGCTACTCGCATCTAATTTCTGAGAGGATCACATTCAAAATCAATGAATAAATACTTAGGTTATCGTTGGAGTAACACATCACCTTGAGTTCTATATTTAGATCTATGGATTAGAGCACTTGATGTAAATCCTTCAGAGAGACTGTATGCTGGAGCTCAGAAAGGTTAAACCATGCCAAATTTCCTCATTCAACTGACGTCACAAAGCTGTCATGAAGGAAACATGGTGCCCTGCAACACCCAAATTATATTACAGCAAAATTGATTGCTGACTTCATTGGAGTGCAGCATTGCTCCTTGGAGTAGTTGCAGTGATTATGTGATAACCTTTTTTTTTCTTCTCTTTTTTTTTTTTTTTCCATAGAACTGAAATAAATCACTACACTTTAATTAGCACACAAACAATTGAAAAACATCAGAAAGTAAATATGGGCTTCTGACAGGGCTTCCTATATATTCCTGTTGGAAGGGAGTAAAACCTCATGAAATGTGGACTACTACACAAGAGAATTTGAGTTCAAACAGAAAACATGCTACATTTAATCTACCTGAGTATTTTTCATATGAGCTAGAGTGTAACTCATTACAGAGGTGACGTCTAGTGAAGTTTGAATAATGATCTTTCAGATGATCTTATATTTTGCTCTCACTGATGACCCAGTCACAACATGCTGAAAATACTAGGAAACTTCTAAAGGACTTAAAATTGGAAGGCATCATTGGCACATAGGACTATCTCCATGCTCCAGAGGTAGAAGTGAATGGTGATCAAGGTAACTGTGGTAAACTGAGTAAGCACAGGATGAAACTGTAGAGTGTAAAATTTGAAGTCTGTGCAGCTGAGGTCCAATATCAAAGAGATGATATTCAGAGAATCTAGATGTTAAAATAACCAAGGAGGAAAGACGTAAGACATAGTCCTCAGGGTCCCTTCTATTTCAATTTTTACTGAGAGTCTCAGGAGAGTAGGTGTGTAGAAAAATACTCTTAGCTTCAGGACAGAGGGTCTGAGGGAGTGTCTTTCTGAGGCTCTGTACAGAAGTGGGAAAGAACTTTAAAATGCATTTGTAAACAGGATAGCAGTGCTGAGCCCTGGCATAGTACATGTGTAGCCTATAAAAATTGTCTCAGATTTTTTAGTTGAAAGATAAGCTGTCTCCAGGAATGGAAAACAATTTTATAACACTCTGATTGTGTTCGTTTACTGCAGAAAGGCAAAAGTGGCGTCTAACAAGGATTTTGTAACTGAGACCTTCATCCATTAAAAGCTCTATAACACCACTTTGCAAAACTTTCTGGAGTAATTCAATAGGAAGTCTTTACTTTCTTCAAAACTACAGCTTCTTTGTCTAGGTACAAGACTATTTAAAAAATAATTTGAAAATAATGCTTACAATTGCTGCTTTTGGGAATGAACAGAGGCAGCTGTGGACATTTGGCCACAATTCCTTGAAACAGGTGTTAAATTTTCATCACAAAGTGATTATCCTACACAGAAAAAAATTCATATAGCTTACTTTTATTTGAAGGCAGTATGGAGAGAAGCAGCAGGTCTCTGCTCTGTAGAATGTAGAACTCTAGTTTCTTTCAAAGAGTTCGTGCAATCCTGCTTGTCATTGTTGACTGACACATATTTTAAGGAGACTGAGGTTTTCACAAGCATAGCTCATACTTGTACAGAAGAATTGGTCTATGGCCATATTAATTTAAATTAGTATAAGAATAGTAATTTAAAACGTGCAGGCTTATATCAAGAAACATGTATCAGTTTCATTAATGACAAATTTCTTGAGAAAGTTGTGTTTATTTGGCTTTTTCCATTGATAGGCTTTTATGTTGTTCAGTAGTAGTCTCCAAGCACATAGCTGCTGTGCTGCTTCTTGCACAGTAAAAATTTTACCATCACCTTTTTTCCTGTTGTTTTTTTCAGCTGCTCTGTGTATGGCCAAAATACAATATATCTTAAATTATGAAGAGGTCAGAGGTTTTCAATTCCTATGGTTATAAATTGGTAGACTGAATCAGCAAAACAACAGGTGCAGTATATAGAGATTTCTTACCTGTTCTTCAGTTTCATAATTTTGTCAGAGTAGAATACCTATATCCTATGTCTTGGTATTTAACTGCACTGAGTCTGTGCACAGTTACAGAATAGAGGACCTTAGGAACCTCAGCTGCATAAAGCTCTTCTGGCAATCCTCACCCTGCAACAGAGAAAGATTTGCAAGCAGCTGCTGCTGAATAAAATATAACCCTGTTAAACTGAAAATATACTGATGAATAAAAAGATACAACATGGTGAATAAAATGTGTCACCAAATAAAATATGGTGAATAAAATACAAGTTCAACAGTCCCTTTCTTTTTATTGAAACCAAAAAAATCAGTCTTTAGCTTCTCTGTGTTACCCACTACTGGGTTTTGTAACTAGAGCATTTGCTGGAAAATGGTGAGAGTGATGTTGGTTTGATCCTGCTTTTGATTTCTTTTTTTTTCCTGTGTGTTTTTTTTTTCCCTACATACATCTTTTCTGTGTCTTTCCCGAATAAACCCCAAGTGACTTCAAGCATTCGTCTTCAGATGAATACCATGAGCAGATGTTGGAGGAGGGAACTGAATACATCTCAAATCGCAATACATTGGACATCTCAACTCCATTGACACCTGTGTGGTTTCAGTGTTGCGGTAACTCCTGCCCTCTCTCAGTCAGTAATGCTGGGCAACCTTAACTGGAGTTTGAAGCCTGTCTCCACCCCAAGGTGGTATGTAGTTAAGGCTTTAGATAGCTTTCTGGATAGACTGGACAAATAGACTTGGATCCACTCAAATCTGAACTCAGTTAAGTTGTCAATAGTCATATTCCTGATGTTACTGCTAGTTTGATGTCTTTCTATCTTTTAATGAAGGGGACTGCTAGTAATGCCCTTTCCACATGCTGGTAGGTGTGTTAGAAAGCCTTTCAGCGAAGGTAAGCTAAAGAAGTTACAAAGCCTGTCTATGTTGAAATGGATCCTAGAATAGTGATAATCGTCCCTGCTAAGACTACAATATTTACGTGCAGAGAGAAGGGAACTTTTTTTTCCAAAATGGGTATGTACCTCCTAAGCCAAGACATTCAGCATCCTGATTTGCATTTAGATTTTTAGCTCTTTTGAAGATTTAACCTGAGGATCTCTCCATCTTTTTTCATTTTTGTTTACACTAGGGAAAACTACAATCCCCCTGGCACTTCCATTGATTTAAATTTGGTATGTCCAAATTGATATTTTAAGATGAATGGTAGAAACCTGTGAGTACTTGTGGGACCATTTCAATATACCCAACTTTCTGAGCAGAAGCAGTTGTACCTTCCAACCTGCAAACTCTCTGTACTCTGACAGCTCTCCTCAGCGTATAAAGTCCCGGTGCAGCTTTAAGTTCTCACTATCCAAGACTAAACAACTCCAATTATTGAATTTTGCCACATCTACCAACATGGGCAAACGCCTTCCACGAAACACAATGTAGAACAATATTCAAACGGTATTTAATAGGTATAGAAAATGAATTAAACAGGAAAATCTCAAGACAGATACACTGTGCTGAATTATGGCCTGTTTAATGAGAAATCATTAATGTGCAATTAGCAGTATTTTAAAAAAGCTTTCATCCTGGCAAAGTAAAACAGGCTGACACTACCATATTGTCTGATCTTAGACTATTGGTAAATGCATTATCTTCTGTTTCCCTGTCAGGGAATTACCAGCAAAGAGTCTGGAGACTCCAAGTTTGTATTTGTAATTATTTCGTCATTTCTTGACCAGGTGTTGTGGTTTGTGCCAGACTGGCCACTGAAAAAAATGACGGATGCTCTCCCCGACCTCACAGGCATGAGTTGACTCTAATTATATTATAATGTCAAGGAATAACAGGAAAGTCTGTGCAGATTTCTTTTTTTTTCCCCATAACTGGTTTGGTATGTGAACTAAAACCACACTTTTGATTCAAACATACCACTTCTTCCATGTGAAAAAAAACCACATTCACAGGCTAAAACTTAGAAATAGAGTTTAACTCTTCCTTGAATTGACAGCTGATTAAGTGGAAAATTTATTTGTTTTTTCAGGAAGACCACAATGACACTTTGTCTTGTGTAAATGCCTTTTGAGGCAAAGTTTCCTTTTTCTTTTTTTTTTAATTGCAAATATATTATTTGCTGTAATCCGTTTTCTCCACCGAAACAGGAGAGTACTTTCTATTACTGTGTGAATTACAACTCATGAAGAGACAGAATAATAGTCTAGTTGGAGGAAGACATAAGCACAGCAGTGGAGGATGTTATCAGGATACTCCTAGTCCTTGCAGCTAGCCAGGTGATATGGCAGCCTAGGAGAAGTGACTTGCAATAGAGAATTGTCACAGTGTGTGTCCAGCTCCTAGCAGAGCTGGCACACATGATGATTCCACCTATTCCTTGGGTGATGCCTGTAAATCTGCAGCTAGGTGCACCTTTTTAGTCTAGTTTTAGGCTGACAGCTGCTGCCAACCTGTTAGACTACACGAAGCACGGATACCTCATAATAAAGGTCCACCTGGAATACTTTTTTCAAAATGTAGTTAAACAATCTATGAAATTCTAATAGATGAAAGTAAACTTTACAAGATTTGTGAGACAAGTTGGAAAGAAATCCAGCATTGTTAATTTTTATTTCCTCAATCCTGCTTTTCACATTTCTCTGAGAAAAATGCTGCATTTTGTAAAAACCTTACAAAAGGATATAGGTGCAATGTGACTTCATGGTAAAGATGCATACCTCCTGAATTGAGGTATTGAATTGAATATTGGATATATTTATAGGACAGCAATATTTATTTTCCAGGAGAAATTGAATCATTTCCTTGTTTGTTTAAACCTAACAGAATGTTTGATTTATATAGAATATTTTTCTTTCTCAATTTGTGTTTCCAGATAACCATGGCTACTTCTATGAGAGAAGCTCACTGGGTGAAAGATTCTTCCCCTAAAATGTTCAAGTTTTATTAGTAGTAATGAAAGAAAAAGAAGTCCAGAGGAGTTCTGGACTCATTGAATATGGAAAATTAAGACCTGAGTTGTGCATTATTCTTTAGCTCAGACTTTTCAGTTGCCACTACTTCCCTACCTTTTCTTCATTATAATTTTGGCCAGGAAACATATTTCCAAAAGCAAGGCATCAGTGAATGTGGTGGATGTTGCCAAACATATGCGCATGCATTTTCAGCCAGCTTATCCTTTCTTTGCTCCACTTTCTTTTCCCTAAACAAGAATATTATTACTGTTCTTGTTGCTATTCCTGGTTTTTTGTTTCCAAATATCGTAACATGTACCTGGGCACAACTGGCTAAAAGCTTCAACACCTGCAATTTTCCCATATATATCCTCTCACCTTAAAGATTTGTGCTGCTAGGAAATTTCCTATTACTTAATTGAATTCTGCTTTGATTGTCTTTGTAAGAATTTTGGAGGCTAAGCCCCTCTAGCAGATAATTCAGCTCTAAGTGTGTTGCAGTTTTAGGGACTTATACCTGTCTCTGTGGCAGATAAAAGTGACAAAGCATGAATGTAAATGCATTGCATAAGTTGATCTCTGAATGCAGAAACTTAAGATGCCTTTGAATGAAACTAAGTCAAATGTAGTATTCATGCTGTTTTCCCTACTGTGGAGTATCTTTGCCAACAGTCTGGCAAACTGGGTAGAGGAGAGCCTTAAACCAGAAATAACAGGAGAGGGAGTGCTTCCGTAAAGAACACTTAAGGAATTTGGGGATAGGATGGGTGACCCAAGTGTCCAGAGTGATGGGAACAGAAAAGACATAGCAATCAACAAAACAGAGCTGAAGTGGAATCCCTTCAAGCACAAGCACTTAAAGAAGGAGGTACCTGCAGAATAGCCTTATGGAGAAGGCCCTCAGTCTTCTGGAGGAACAGCGTGCTTGGGTGTTGGTCTGAAATGCTGAGGCACAAATGCACCAATGCCGGTGAATGAACAGAAGTTAGAAGCCTTTGTGCAGTTACAGGGCCCTGACGTCACTGGGATCATGGGGACATGGGGTGAAAGCTCACATGGCTGCAGTCCTGCTGTGGAGGGTCACAGGCTTCTTGGGACGGACAGTCAGGGAAGGCGATGAGGGTAGTGACCCTCCATGTGAGAGGGCAGCAGAACTGCATGGAGCTCTGACTTGGGATGGGTCAGGAGTCAGTTGAAAGCTTTTGGGTGAAGGTTATTGGGCACGCCAACGTGAATGCTGCTGTAGACCTCTTGATCAGGTAGCAGATGACATGGGATCTTCTTCTGTAAGAAGTGTCATGTTCACAGGCTCTGGTCCTCATGGGGGACTTTAATAACCCCAAGGACTACTGGAAGAACAATACATCAAGGATGAAGAAAAATACTGACATTTGAAGTCTAAATTATGTATTTAATAGAAAACAGATCTCAATAGGAACAGAATGGTTAAAAAAAATTATAAGGGAAACTGTTAGAATGTAGCCCTTTTCTCTAATCCTTTTCCTTCCCTTCAAATGCTCCCCAGGATACAGATGTCCATGGGTGCAATGCTAAGGGGTGGAACTTTGAAGTGGGGGTTGTGGTAAGTTGTCAGCATCCTAGGTTTCTCACTGTTATTTAATGATAAGGACTTTCTTCTCAGTCTTGGGCCCACTAGGGTTTACTTTTATCAGTTTGTTAGCAAAAGCTGCTTGGACTTTTTTGTTTGTTTGATTTGTTTT
This sequence comes from Stercorarius parasiticus, assembly GCA_013396915.1. Taxonomy (NCBI): domain Eukaryota; kingdom Metazoa; phylum Chordata; class Aves; order Charadriiformes; family Stercorariidae; genus Stercorarius; species Stercorarius parasiticus. The sequence continues at coordinate 530,185 of VWZL01001669.1, forward strand.
GTATCTTTTCCTGTTGGTTCCCAGTTGTCATCTACGAAATTGGCTTTACCTGAAAAACATGAGGCTGTATCCCTCTGGTGACCACTGTGATCTGTGCTTAAAGACTGGGCCCTCTGGTCCTCTCTCTGCCCTCTGCCATATGATGTTTTAGTCTACAGTCATGGACAGTTCAGTCCACACAGAACAACTATTTGTTATCATTATAAACCAAGTGATAACCAAATAAAATCTAGTTCATAGTTACTTGACTGCTTGACGGCCACTGTCTCAGCTAAAAAAGCTAAACAACTAAGGTCAAGACAAGGCCAGAGGTGTCCTGAGACCCTGCCCCAGCAGTATAAACCTTAGTCTTGCCAAAACTCATGTTTACTGGTCTGCAACAAGAGAGGTACTTTTGTCTCCAATCTTGCATGCACTACCAAATAGAGATATGGAAATAACTCATTCTGAGCAGGAAGGCACATCCTTCATGAGTTCTGGGTCAGAACAACGGAGAACAGAGTCTTGTTTACTTGGATCAGGTTTTTTTACAAGAGGAAAAAAATAGCATCCTCCCCATCCACAATAAATGTCATTTCCTCTTACATTAATTATTATTGTACTTGCCTACTGTGAAGTTCAGTGAAGTCACGGGGTAATATTGCACAATAACACTTGTTTATTTATAAATACAGTGACAGCTCTGAAGACTAAAATGAATTCAAATCTAGCTCCTGCAAATTTAACCTGCCCAGGCTTTTCGTTGTTAATTACCTGCATTCATTTAAGCTGTTCCTTACCCAGAAGTTCTGTCTCCTTACCCAGAAGTTACGTCTTAGTCTTACGAAAAAGCAATCTTAGCATTACTGCCATTTCAGTAACATTAGTTGAGAGTAAGTTCTTCATTGTCTTCATTGTAATCATGGTAGCTTATGTTCACACCTCCATTCTCAAAAATTTCACAAGAATCTGTGTTTTTATATGAATACTGATGAGAACTGATGTAGTAGACTCTTGATATGCAGATTTCCTAGAGAGGATGAAAAATAAGCAGTTGGCTTACTCTTTTCTGGAGAGAAATTACCTAAGTTAATGAATGGTTAAGTATTTTCTGTGTTGTTTTGATGAGCTGCTTACTCGGTATAGTCATAGGATCACAACATATTTCAGGTTACAAGGGTCCTTGGGAAGGTTGTCTTTCAACCACCTTCTCAAAGCAGAGTCAGATGCTGGTGGTGGCCAAGCAACGTTGCTCGCTCAAGGTTTTCTCTAATTAGCCTTTGAAAAACTCTCCGGTTGAGAAACTTTCCAGTCCTCATGGCAGAAAGGTTTCTCCTTATGTCCGGCCTGAGTGTGTCTAGTTTCAGCTGATGCTGCAGTCTCTTGCCCTCCTGCCGGGTACCATTGTGAACAGCCCATCCCTGCCCCATAGGTGGTGGGATGCTGTTAGGTGTCCCAAAGCCACGTCTGCTCCAGGCTAAATCAGCCCTGACTCCGCAGCTCCCTCCTTGCAGGGCGAGTGCTCCAGCCCTGCCATCCCAGTGGCCTCCTCTGATCCCCTCTGGTTGCTTGATGTCTCTTCTGTCCAGGACCTCAGATGGGATGTGGTGCCTGGATGGGTGCTGAGCACAGGGCATCGCCCCTGCCCGCCACTGGCTCCCTGCCCTGGGCCCTGCTCACACTGCCCCAGGCCCTGCTCTCGCATGCATCAACTGGTCCCCCTGCTTGGTGTCATCTGCAGCGTCCACCTCTTCCCTCATTACAGGTTGCTGACAGAGATGTTAAACAGGACTGGCCTCAGTATAGAGCCTGGTGATTTGTACTTGTTACTGGTCCCCAGGTGAATACAGCCCATTAACTGCTATCCTGAAAGCCTCTTTCATCCATTAAGTTTTTCATCTGTCTGATTGTCCACACGTCCAGACTGTAACATCCTAATTTAGATAGAAGACATTGTATTATTTGGCAGTGTTGACAGCCCTGATAAAGTCAGGGTAAATAACATCCACTACTCTCACTCCATCACATTGCACGAGCATTATTCACCTTTGGTAATCCATGCTGACTGCTCTCAACCTGCTTCTACTACTCCATGTACCTAGAAATGTGCTTCGAGAGGACTCAAGACATGATTTTGTCAAGGATCAATGTGGGGCTGTCTGGCCTGTAGTTCATCGTATCATCTCTTTTGCCTTTTTTGAAAATGAGTACGATTAACTGCCCTTCTCTGGTCTTTGGAAATGTCTTCCAACATCCGTGATCTTTCAAAGGTGATACAGAGTGGCATTGCAAAGACACGAGCCTGATCTCAGCACAGTGGGATTGGTCTCTTGGGATACATGGACTTGTGTGGGTTGAGTTCTCATGAGTGATGCCTGAGTTGACCCTCAGCCACCTCTGATCCTTCTCCACACCCTCGAGCCCTTTCACTACGCACAGATGTCAGGGTAGCTCAGCCCTGCCTGTGTTGACTGTCACTAAATTGCCCACCCCTTTCTGCAACAGGCCCACATTTTCGTTGTTCACACTTTTATTACTAGTGTAGTTACAGACACTCTTCTTGTTCCCCTTGGCATGCACTGCATTTCTCCAACTGACCTATGGCTTTCCTGACACCATCCCTCATTCTCGGGCAATGAGAATTCCCACTTTGTAGCCTCTCCCTGCATCCTTTTGTGCTTTTTTGAATTGGAGGTCTGCCACGAGTCTCCTGCTTAGCCAGGCTGTCTTAATGTAGTTACTAGTTTTCCTGAGCATCAGGATGCACAGTTCACGTGCCTGGAGGATACAATCCTTAAAAGCCTGATAAGTTTCCTGAGTTCCTTTGCCTTTCAGAGCTGCCTCCCATGGTAGCCCATCTGGAAAATTTTCTGAGCAAGCCTAACACTGCTCACCTGAGGTCCTGGATCTGTACTCAACTACTTGCCTTCTACAATCCCCACAGGATCTTGAACACTCTATTTCAGGCTCCCTACACTTAAGTTTGCTGTTGATACTCACTGTTGTGGCCACTTCTTCCTTGGTAGTGAGCAGCAGATCCAGGGCTACATCACCCCAGCTGGTCCATCCAGTATCTGTCTTATCCCTGACACCATTCAGAAATCCCTTGGATGGCTCATGTCCTGTCATATTTCCCTTGCAGCAGATGTCAGGGAGATTGAAGATTCCCTGGAGAACCAGGGGCAGTAATCAGAGGCTTCGTCACGTTGTTTAAAGAACTTTCATCTGCTAACTCCCGCAAGGTAGTTGGTAACAGCCCCTTCAGTGTCACCCATCTTCCTGCCCTCTTCTCTGGCTCTGACCCACCTGCTGTGGCCTACCTGTTCCCATCCTATAGAGGACCTCCACAGACCCCAGCTGCTCCTTCACATAATGGGTCAGCTCCTACTTGTTATCACTGCCTCCCTCTTTGAAGAGCTTGTACACATCCATCACAACATTCTGGCCATGCAAGCTATCCTATCATGTTTCTGTGACCCTAGTGATGCTGCAGATCTGTGAATGCACACCACACTCCTTTTTTCTCTGGCCATAGGTGTTTGCATGCATACCATCCAGGTTTTGAGGTTTGTTTGGTTGTTCTTGTTGAGGTCTTTTATGTATGTGTTCACCTGTGCTCTTTGCTACCCACCCTGACTGAGTGCTGACTCACTCAAATTTGGTATTAAAAAAGGATGTGCTAATGTGTTTGTCTAGTTGTTTTTTTTTTGTTGATTTTTTTGTTTGGTTGGTTGGGGTTTTATGTTGGGGGTTTTTTTGTTTGTTTTGGGTTTTGTTTGTTTGTTTGTTTGTTTGTTGTGGTTTTGTATGGTTTTTTGCTTTCTTTTCTTTTTCTCCCAGAACAAAATATCAACAGGAAACTGGTATTAAATTAGATCTTTTGGTAAGTGCTTGGGAACAGCAGCTTTCTTGTACAGTAATTTCTTCCAACCAAGGTATAAATCCTTTATATACTCTGAAAAAAGGTATAATGCATGTGCTCCTTCTAAATAAATGTTTTTCCTTTTGAGGGGTAAGACGGAACTTTCCTCAGCTCTCTTGTGTATGAATAAACAAGGCTGAAACAGCAGAGTAAATAATTTCAAATAAGATTCTTAATTTTCCTCATGTGAAGCGAAAACTTTGTAACAAAGACTCTTTTACTGCACATCATCCATATCTAATTATGATCTCCATCAAAATGAAGGGATATGTATAACTTTGAAATCACTACTTATGATTATTGAGAAGTCCTTGAGAAGTCCTTCCACCTAGGTATGATGCTCCTTCTCTGTCTTTAAACATAGTGTAACATCCCTCCTAAAGAATCATGCTGACAATTTCATTAGAATAAACTCTCTAATGAACAGACAAAAATGAGAACACAGGAGTTCAGAAAAGAGGTGGCATCTTCCTTTATGTTTCATGTCTTTTTGTCCCCGCATGTATATATGCTACTTCATCCATAAAATCTTCCTTTTAAGCATGACTTTTTCTCTAAACTCTGTGAGTTATGAGCTTTTGTAGAGCAACACATGAACACTCTTGAGCTGTGTCCTACTAGAGACGTGGATGCAGGAAGTTGAAGTGGAAAGTCCCTTGAGCAATAATTAGGATGTTTAATCAGACCTCCAGTATTCTTATCGTTGCATAGACTTTTGCATAGTACTCTCTGGCTAAGAATGAGAAGTCACACTTAGGTGTGTTTTAAGGATACTGAAAATTAAGAAGATGTATGTTTATCTTTTGTCTGGCAGCACTATTGTTTCTCAATTTTCTATCCACTGGTGGAATTTAATGTCAGTTCCAAACACCATAGAGCAAATAATGGACTTCAGAGTTCAGTTTATGATCAAAAAGTGGGTTTAAAAATTAACAGGGTGGAAAGAAAAATTGCGTAATGTTAAACTGTGGTATATGATTTCAAATTAAGACTTTTTTCTAAAAAATTCTGCTCTCCACTTCAAAAATCATGTATGAGGAACATCATTCAATTCACGAGCCTGGGTACTTTCCTTTTAGAATATTCTTGCAATTCCATACCTTTCTTTTTTCCTACACTGCATTGTAACTTTTGAATAACAATTTTAGACACTTTGAAACTGCAGTTTTAGTGTTTTTCCTATTGGTGAATATTTATCAGTTTCAAGTAAAAGAACAGATAGTTTTGAAAGTGAAATATACTTCATGTAGATCTATTCTTTTTCACTGGTCTCTCGGTATTACATGCAACAGGGGAAATATTAAAACAGTCTTTACTGTTTTATTTTTGAGGAGCTGTTAGAAATTATTCATAAAACCATTGTATCTGTAATATTTTTACTGCCGTATGCTAAAAGAGAAGGATTTTTTGTGCATTTCAGTAGCTAGGAGAAAGCAGAATCTTCTAAGGTTCTACAGCAGTTGTTTTAATTCAATATGTAATGTTTAAAAAATAAAGACATATTCAGGGCTACATCTAGTAACTAGGGTCTGGAGGTCTTTCACGGTGGACCTAAAAGCTAAGAAAACTGGCTGCTCGTGTCTTGGATGGGTGTACTAATCTCTGGGTAAAAAACTGTACGGCAGGACCCAAACAGTTGTGGTGAATGCAGTTAAATCCAGTTGGTAGATGGTCACAAGTGGTGTTCCCCAGAGCTCAGTATTGGGACCAGTTCTGTTTAATATCTTTATCAACAACCTGGACGAGGGGATTGAGTGCTCCCTCAGTAAGTTCTCAGATGACTCTAAGTTGGGTGGGAGTGTTGATATGTTGGAAGGTAAGATGGCTCTACAGAGGGATCTGGACAGGCTGGATTGATAGGCTGAGGCCAATGGAATGAGATTCAGCAAAGCCAAGGGCCTGGTCCTGCACTTGAGTCACAACAACCCCATGAACACTACAGGCTTGGGGAGGAGTGGCTGGGGAGCTGCCTGGTGGAAAAGGACCTGGGAGTGTCGGTCAACAGCCAGCTGAATATGAGCCAGCAGTGTGCCCAGGTGGCCAAGGTGGCCGACAGCATCCTGGTCTGTATCAGGAATAATGTCACCAGCAGGACTAGGGAAGTGATTGTCCCTCTATAGTCGGCACTGGTGAGGCCCCACCTTGTATACTGTGTTCAGTTTTGAGCCCCACACTACAAGAAGGACATTGAGATGCTGGACCGTGTCTAGAGAAGGGCAAGGAAGCTGGTGAGGGGTCTGGAGCACAAGTTTTATGGGGAGCATCTGAGGGAACTGGGATTGTTTAGCCTGGAGAAAAGGAGTCTGTGGGGAGATCTTATTGCTCTCTGCAACCACCTGAAATGAGGTTGTAGTTAAGGTGGGTGTTGGTTTCTTCTTCCAAGTAAAAAGTGATAAGGTAAGAGGGAACAGCCTCAAGTTGCACCAGGGGAGGTTTAGATTGGATATTAGGATCAATTTTTTCACCAAAAGGGTTATTGAGCACTGGGACAGGGTTCCCAGGGAAGTGGTTGAGTCACCATCCCCGGAGGTATTTAAAAGGCGTGTAGATGTGGCACTTAGGGACATGGTTTAGTGGTAGTTTTAGCAGCATTAGGTTAACAGTTGGACTTGATGATCTTAAAGGCGTTTTTCAGCCTAAACAGTTCTATGATTCTATGATTCTAAATAGCCTCTGAAATGCTGGCTGGTCTTTCTTTTCCACTATTGCCAATTAGTATTTTGGGGTTGGTTTGGTTTTGGTTTATTTTTTTAATCCCCTGAATCACTTTGTCAACTCATGAACTTAACAATCTTTCTTGTCCTTCTGTCCTTTCACTAATTTTTTTTCCCCCTGGATCCCATTCTAAACTTGTCCCATGCTTCTTCATTCAGCTGTCCATGAGAGGCTTTTCCCTCAAACACCACCCTTTAGATCAGGTAGGTACTAAAAAGCTAAGATAGCAGGGGGGGTTAGAACTAGATGATTTTTAAGGTCCCTTCCAACTTTAACTATTCTATGATTCTATGATTACCGATCATAAGCAACTCAACATTTTTTTGTCACACTGTAAGNCAGGGGAGGTTTAGATTGGATATTAGGATCAATTTTTTCACCAAAAGGGTTATTGAGCACTGGGACAGGGTTCCCAGGGAAGTGGTTGAGTCACCATCCCCGGAGGTATTTAAAAGGCGTGTAGATGTGGCACTTAGGGACATGGTTTAGTGGTAGTTTTAGCAGCATTAGGTTAACAGTTGGACTTGATGATCTTAAAGGCGTTTTTCAGCCTAAACAGTTCTATGATTCTATGATTCTAAATAGCCTCTGAAATGCTGGCTGGTCTTTCTTTTCCACTATTGCCAATTAGTATTTTGGGGTTGGTTTGGTTTTGGTTTATTTTTTTAATCCCCTGAATCACTTTGTCAACTCATGAACTTAACAATCTTTCTTGTCCTTCTGTCCTTTCACTAATTTTTTTTCCCCCTGGATCCCATTCTAAACTTGTCCCATGCTTCTTCATTCAGCTGTCCATGAGAGGCTTTTCCCTCAAACACCACCCTTTAGATCAGGTAGGTACTAAAAAGCTAAGATAGCAGGGGGGGTTAGAACTAGATGATTTTTAAGGTCCCTTCCAACTTTAACTATTCTATGATTCTATGATTACCGATCATAAGCAACTCAACATTTTTTTGTCACACTGTAAGAGTAACCACATGATAATGGTATGTGTTCTTTTCCTGCAAATGAGCCATACGAGCCAGGAAAGATTGGCAACTGTGCAGGTGAAGGTTGTAATGATGGTAATGAACGATACAAGGGAAAAGCTTCATTAAGCAATTGTCACAGCACTCTGTCTGAAGGAATACTGCTGTTTGACATGTCTATTAATAGGCTCTGACTTTTTAATGCTAAATTGAATATTCATCTTAATACATGTTGTTTTCCTCTTTCCTTGTGTCAAAATAGCAATTAATTTCCAGTCTAGCATTGACAACAATGTACTGACACACTGAGACAAAGTTCAAGTAATGTTTTATAAGTGCTCAGAAATGTTGAGTCATTTGCAGAAGTAGAAGTGTTAGCTCTTGACATTGATTTATACCTCCTTCACGTGCGACCTGCAATTTTCTTGTTTAAAAGTGAGCCTTACTGGTTGCATGCCATTTTCTCTGAATTTTGGTTTGCTACTCTGTGTAAGTCGGTTTGCCATGAATATGTCACACAAGAATTTCAAATATTGAGTTAATTTCAGTCTGGATTGAGAAAAGCAGAAGGGGAGGGAGTAAGAAAGGAAAAAGAAGATAAAAATAATGTTACCAGGTCACTGAAAGAAGATATATCTGGTGTATAAAGCATCTTCATTTTCCAGATTCTTATATCCTTCGGATATGCTTTCCATACCTGAAATGTATAAGGTGATATGATTAACATCAGTCAAAGGTACTTTCTTCCATATGTTTCCCATGTGAGGAAAAAGTTTGTCTTGATATGGACAAAAATTTCTCCTGCCTTTAGCTCTTGACTTTGATGAGGACTTATTGTAAGTTGTTTTACTAGAAGTCCTGGTACCTTGTAATCATAGAAAACATCCAAATTTCTTTTCCTTCCTCTCTAATCTCCTTAGTAGCTTTTTACTGGAAGTTTTCTAGCTATGAAAGCTCAATCTGAATGACAGGCAGCACTTCAATTCAATCTCTCAGTTGCCAATGACCAGAGCCTCCTTTAAATCATTCTCCTTAGCTATGCTTTTCTAAGGAAACAAAGCAAGCATTCTGCTTAAATTTTTAATGATTTCTTAAACAAAATTTTTAAAACTCAGGTGCTAAAATGCTGTGCTAGAGCTCAATTCTTCTGCCATAGGGAATTTAATCATTGGTTTGAATGGAAGCAGACTAAGAACATGTCTAGAAACACATTAACTTCTCTATAGAACGGCAGTTTAGTCCTTCTTGTTGAAAAGCTTGAGTTCTCAACTGAGTCATTTTGAGCCAGTTAAGGTAGGTCAAGAGGTAATCTCCTGTATCACAGGAGATTCTCCACACACTGATGTCTTCTGAAGCTTTTGTTCTGGTCTTTCTAGGATGCCATGTGACCAACATAACTCCTGGTACCTGGCCATTTTGGGAATAATGTGCAGTCCTCCAAATTGAAGCTGGCAAAAGAACTGTTAGGAAGGTATCTAGCGTAGAAGAGATATGCAAAAGCATTAGACATATCTCAAGTTATTTAACGAAAAGGAAATCAGTTTCTGAGAGTTGGAAGGCATGTGATCTTATTCCTCACCAGTGACTCCATAGCAGTTGTGTGTGGTTCTGCTTTCTCAACTCTAAGCGTTACTAAGTCCTATTTTCAGTGATACAGTGAGAAATCAATTCAAACTTACCTGGAGTTTTGTTTACAGATTGAAGAGTAAAGCCAGGTCTAGCAGTAATAGATGGAAGTTTGCTACTGAAAAACAGGATTTATGTTTGTACACAATTGCTTTTGTCACTTGAGGATTTATCTGTGGATTAAAGAGAATTATTGAGACAAACCACCATACTCATTCACAGCTGACCTCAATAAAACATCAATAGCTGAATTGCACTCTTTGTTTGAGGAGGACAAGGTAACAACAGATGAAAACCAAATGAAATGCATACATTTCTTGGAATCAAGGAACGTCTCTACACTAGCCTACCAATAGCTCCTGCACAAGTGCTCTTCAATGACTTGTTATTCAAATACTTTACACTGTTTTATACAATCAGGATTTAATCAGGAAATAATACATCTTGGTGCCTGGAGTTAATAGCAAGAATCTTATATGGTAGGGGTTTAGTCAGTACACTGAGCAGGAATTTTAGAAGCTTTGTCTGCTAAAGAGCTTGCAACACCATGAAGGCCTTGTGAGAACTGTACTGAGTCACATTTAAGTTTATGCTGTTGAGAAAAAGTCATCACTTCAGGCTTGCTGTTGTGTGAAAACGTTTTAATTTTTGTGATACAATTGGCTCTGAAACTGGTACAGATACTCACTCTGTTGTCATAAGCCAAGGCTTTTTTTGTTGTTCTGTTAAAAGGCTGGATTTTGTCAGAGTTGGTGAATGCTCCAGTCAGTTTCAAGTTTCAAGCTTTGACTAACAGCAATTTTGTCTCTATATGGTAGGTTAATAAGATCAGCACCCAGCTCTGTTCCAGAATGTCCTTCTAAACCAAGGCAGGTGTGGAAACAAAGTGCAGGGAATACACGCGTATGCTATGAATTAAATTAAATAACTGTGTGCAAGAAAGAGCATAATTTATTTCTTAAAAACTGTTTACATAAGAAGCAGAAGTCAGAAGGCACTTATATGGAAGAAGTCATACGGGAACCTTGGTTCGCTCTGTCCTTTATGTGCTTTATGATGAGCCTGAAGTTCTAGTGACGGGACTTATATGTTAGTGCAGAATGTGGACATGGATGCTCCCAGGAGTGTACAGTTATTTGCTTAATTACCTAATATATTTAGAGAAGCAGGATACCTTTGGTACCAAGCACTGCAGCACAGTACATAATTTCAGCAAAAACATTCCTGGGTGTGTGACTGGTGGATCCTTCTTCCCAGTACTATGCCCCTCTGTAACATTTATCAACTTGTAAGTCGCTATATGAGTGTGTCATATGGCTAATACTATTCTAAATGCAGTCTCTGGCATTTAATACAATGAAGTGAAAGTGTCATTACACAAACAATTTGCAAGAGGATTATCCCTAGGGCTCAAAACCTTGAAGTAATCAAATAAAATACCAAACTTCAAACAATAATAAATGTGCAAGGAAGTTTGACAAGGAGGCAGTCAGATGCCAATAAAATTAAGCAGAGATGCACATTGCTAATGAAACATTGCAAGATGGAGTGTAAGCTGCTTCCCTCTAGGGAACCATTGTAATGCTGATGTACAGATTAATATGGTGCAGAGAAAGACAAAGAATAGGAACAACAATTAATGGAATGCAGTATATACTTGGTGTCTGAGTTTTGATCAACTTGAAAGGCAACTAGTTGTTCCTGAGTGTGTGAAATTGCCTACAGCATTGTTTGGGAATGTTCCCACAAGTGTATTGCTGTTCTGAACAGTGCTGTCCAGGACTGTTTCATTGATACCATTTCTTTCACATAAATCTATTACATTTGGTCCCATTTGCATGAGCTTGGCTTCAGGGTGGGACTTTCTGGTTGCTCACACTAGCCTGCTGAATAGCCCCTCCTGGGTAAGTGCTCAAGCTACCAGAGAAGAACATTGCTTTCTCTATGATAGGAAGAATTATTTATTAACAGAGAATGTGTTGGATCCAACAGAAGAGTTTGAGATTATGGCTCAGTTCTGGAGGTATTTGCTGAAGTGAGACCATATTGAAATGACTGTTCCTTAATCAGTTTGACAGCCTTCTTCTTAGGCATGAAAAAGAACCTTGCATAAACCACGCAAACCCCCACATATCTCAATGTATTTTTTTTCTTCAAATAGGTTTGCATGAGACATCTTCATTACCAAGCTGACAGAAAGATGAAAATCCCAATGGGAAGGAGAGGCAAAGGAAATACATTTTCAAATGTTGAAGATAAAGATCTTTATCTTATTTAATTCTGGACAGTGAAGAGACAATCTAGAATTAATAGAAGCTAAGGTCTGTCTTGGCATTTGGAGACCTGAGTTGAAGACTTTTCTTTTTTAGTTTTGACTGGTGTATTTCTGCACTTGTGAACTCTTAATCATCCAATGTAAATTTGGGAGAGAGAACTACCAAAGGACTTATCTCTGAAAAAATGTATATAGGAAAATAGAATTACATCAGAATATGCAGAGAATAGCTTATACATTTTCCTTCCAGGAGACAAATTAAAATAAATACACCAAAGCACAAGCTACCCCTCTTTTTTTTTTTTCCCCCTGTTTTATTGGTTTTAGGTTTTGGTTTTTTGGTGTTCTTTTTTTTTTACCCCACAAAAATGATATATGGGGAAAGGATACATGGTTGAAATACTTCCCAATATAGGATAAAATAATTAAAGTATTTGTGTTCACTAGAGAAATATGTTCACTTTACTGCCTGCTTGGAATAAAAGCATGTAGATGTATTGTACAGATTTGGGCCAGCTCATGGCATGATGCCCCTAGACACAACCTGTTTGACTAAGGACCTACTTTTTACCTGGCTTAGAGGTAGCTGGTTGCAGGCTGCTGGAGTACCTGCTTGATATCCTACCATAGTGTCAGAATGAGTACATGCTATAGCAGCAGATGGTCCAGATGTGACCTGAAACATCAGTCGGTGGCATCATTACCCTACTTGCTGACCCAATACTTTAAGCCCCTTACTTTCAAATCCTTAATTGCTTGCTCTTTGGCTGCTTAAACTTTCTCTTTCTTTCTCTTTCTTTAATTACAAGAAAAATCAATAAATATTTTTGTCATCTTAATGTATTTGCCTCAGTTACATTTAATGGCACACATTAAATTTCATTTAGCAGCTCTTTGGCTGTTTGGCATATTATCCTTGGCTACTAAAATGGTCTTAAAAATCTATTTATTAACAAAGCAAAAATAAATGAAGCTTTCAGTCTGACACCCAACACATGAATCTCTACAGCTACAAAATGTTACACTCCTGATATACCTGGATCCATCAGGATGCAGACAGAAGGATTTCTTCCCACTGAGATGTTGGAGAAGTTGCTCACTTCTTCAGTTTTCCACAGATTTTCTCTGTGACCCTGGGTAGTATATCTGTGCTGTAGTAGCAGTGCTGGCGGCCTGCTGAAAGCACCAGTGTGCTGTCATTTTAGAGTAAAGTACAGACAGGCACAGAGCTAAAACTGTCACCCTGTCTCCTGAACACACTTCATACGTCTGTCAAAATTGCTATCCTCCCTCAAGTGAGAAGAGCTAGAGGAAATGTGCCAGGGACATTCAAGGGCCCAGGCACCTCAAGCGTAAGAAATTCATATCATCGATAACTATTTAGGCTGCTCTGCATCTCTTCCAAGGGGAAATTACATTTGTTGCATGAGTATCTCTAGTGAGGATTAAATTTCATAGTGAAATATTCCAGTGAGGACTGTGGCAAAAGAACAAAATTGGGATTAAGGGAAGAACTTTCAGTATTAATTACATCTCATTCTGACTACTGTCACTTCCATAAGGTAGTTAAGATATGATACTGGAGTACTACTCTTGGGCTTTAAATGGTATGGACTTTCTGCCCCACATTATTTTGCGCTATGTCTATAACTGGTTGGACTTGAGCAAAGACCTGTAAAAGGAAGGGCTAATGGATACACACTACTGGTATCAGATTGGAAGACTTGTTTGAAAGAGACTGTGTATAGCCACTGAATTTTATATAAAATACAGGTGAGACTTCAAAACTCTTGAGCTACTGAGCTAACCCATGAGTTCAGTGTAATGCTAATGTGGTCTATATCTTAAAGAACTTTGAAAATGCATGATGAGCAATTGAAAATTACTGTACTTCCAGCTCTTTGTAAAAATCTGGTATTTACAAATTCAAAATTTTAAATGGAAAAAAAAGACCCTAGCCACAAACAAAAAAAAAAAATCAAAAATGCTCCCCAAATACCCAAAAAACCATCCTGAAATCACTATATTAGTTAGTCAAGGGAAAACTCTGAACATCCCCCTTCGTCCTTCTTTCCTCCAGCTTTTAATGTTGAGCATGAAATTGTATGGTGTGGGATATGCCTTTGGTCAGTTGGGATCAGCTGTCCCAGCTGTGTCCCCTCCCAACTCCTTGCCCACCCGCAGCCTGCTGGCTGGTGGGGCAAGCTGAGGAACAGAGAAGTCTTTGATGCTGTGCAAATGCTGCTCAGCAATAGCTAAAACATTGCTGTGTTATCAACAGTATTTTTGTCAAAAATGCAAAACATAGCATCATATGCGCTAGTATGATGGAAATTAACTTTATTATGGTCAGAAACAGTAGAAAGCCATTCGAAAAGCTGGAAAAGAGCCATTATAGAAGAGGAGAAAATTGTTCCGCACTCAGTGCCATTATTCAAATTATTTGTAAGTGCGTTTTACTCTGCATATAATAAACACATTCATTTTGCAAAGTGAGTTTACCAATGATTTTCCAAACCGAGGGATTACTTCTAATACAAGAAATGCCATATGTGAAGTTATTTTTATAAACCCAAAAATGTGGTGTATGGAAGCTATACTGAACAGCCTCTGGCCTATTTTGTCTTCAGAAGAGAAACAACATCCAGAGAAGAAAACAGTAACATGATCAGTTACAGATCAAAGTCTTCTCAAGCTGCCCAGGTCTGTTCCCAAGGGACAGGTGGGGATTTGCCAGAGGCAACCAAGTGCAGATGCTGATTAGATTTCTCTTGTGCTGAGGTTTCCTGCCACCGCTGGAAAGTCCTGCCACTGCTGCCTTTCCTGTGGGGAAAGGGTCTATGTGTTTGACAGGTGATTCCAGCAGCCTGGGAGTACAAGACTTGAGTGTAAAAAACCCAGTAATGGTCATATTTTGATTGTGTTCCCTTCAGTCTAAGCATGCTGTTTCTGTTTCAATTTTAAGTTCTTCTCTTCTGGATCCACTAAGCTCTGTTTTCTTATCCTGAGATAGCCTGGGTTTTCTATTAGCAAGCAGTAAGAGCTGGTGTTCCTTGACCAAGTGAGTGGCTGTGAGCCTGTGTGTTTATGTGGCACACAAGCTTTAAGAGGTTTATATAAGGAGAAAGTTCAGAATATGAGTTTCTGAAAACACAACATGTAACTGTTTGCTTGCTGTTTGCCAGGATTGGTTGCTTGGAAGTGAGCAGAGCAAGATTTGCCTTGTAAAGACATGTGTGAACTTGTGACAGAAAGGGAGAGACAAACTCTGCAGGGCTCCTGGGGTTCAGGCACACTCTCCTGCAACCTTCTGCTTGCTGGAAAACCTTATTGCCTATCAGTGGAAGATCTATTTACCTCTTCCTGTTTGGGAATAGCAGCTTGTGTACCTGGATCTTGCAGCTCATGTCAAAGGAGGTCCTGGGGATCTGGACATTTCATAGACTCAAAACCTCACCTATGTTTGCTACGTCCTTCAGTAAAGAGTATCTTCTTATCTAGGGAACCTGAAAAGATTCAAGACCTAAGAAAGTGAAGGCATCTGTTGCCAATATTCGGGGTAGAGAAACTGCAAATATTTGCAAAAGCCAAAGGTGAAGAAAGGAAAAAACAAACCAGGGTTTACCCTGTTAAAGCTAGGAATAAATCTCTGCCTCCTTATGCATCCAGCTGCTTGCCAGGCATTCATCTGCCAGGGATTTTACATTTCTGCATACTATAGATCTCAGACTAAAGCCATAAGAAAATAATAAAAAAAATAATAAAAAAAAGTTGTTGGAGAATCTTATTTCTATAATCTGGCTATCCTTTGAAATCTTCTTCAGGCACAAGACAGCTTAAATCTTTTCTGAATGCAAAAGAAAGACATACACTGCAGGTAGCAAGATTCAATTATTTCCTGAATGAAAAAGAAAGGAGGACATCTTAGGGAGAGGGAACTTGGCCATTACTCTTTAACAAAATAAATGGCATTTTAATTTCCTGGAAATGTCTCTTCTAGATACGGTGTCACACTCAGTACTTAATCAGCCAAATAACAGTTCCTTGTCTCCTGATGAATATGGTCACCCTTTATGAAAAACATTTCTTTATTTTTCTCTGATATTTTCATTCATTCCCTGCGTTAGTATCAAACAGAATAAAGACCTTAAATGGGATAGGTGAATGTAGCTCATTACTGGTATTGATTGTACCCAGACAGAACGCTACTTATTTGCCTTGGGAAAACAGGGAACTGAGCAAGTCAATTCTGATCATCTTCGTTCTAAAATATGCTGTAGCTAAGTGTATGAATAATATTAGTTGTCCAGGCAACTTCTGGAGTGGAGGAAAAAAGTCCATCAGGTTTCAAGATATCATCATGCTTGAAAACTGCTATTTTAAAGTTCTAAAGTATAGAAATTCTAAAATGAAATCAAAATTTCCATGGACTTCTGTCAGTTTATGAGAATGTAGTAGCTAAATTCTGACAAAATTGAGGTCCACAGTAATTTTAAAATTAATTTAAAATTTGAGCATTTCAATCTGGTCAGAATATCTAGGAATAGTAGCAGCATAAGTGAAGTTGCACCTGCAATTTAAGCACTACACGAAACTGTTGGCTGGTTGGTTGTTGGCAACTCTATTTGCCGTACCTTCTGCTGAAGGTGTTTTTAAGATAGTTGGGGTTTTTTTGAGATGCCACTCTGGGGTACTCATGGCATTTAGATGCAGTATCACAGGGCAGGACCATCAAAGGCGTTAGTTCTGACATTCTGCATGTTTGTGACACAGACCCACAACAATGTACTCTGTCAGAATCAGACCTACTACTTCACATTTATTGGTCTCCTCCTGCAGACATCAAACATACAGCATTCAACCATCTTTGAATATGCTTTCATCTCTATTATACAAGCAGCTTAAAGCAAAAACTCTTTTTCTCATTGGTGAAATCAGTGAAGGTGCCCAGATACCAACGAGCATTGAACAAGCATCCCTGGCTGTTGCCTGCATTTACAAGATGATCAGGACCTCGCTGTGTTAAAAACCATATGAAAACAGAGTATTTTTTACTTTGAGGGGTTATATTTTAGGACGGGAGGGGAAAGATTGAAACTAAGACAGAGGGAAGGATGTTGGAGAATGTCATTAAGCTTCACACGGCCAGAACTAGGTGGCTCTGCCTCAGGCAAAACAGACTCGGCAGGGGGAATTTAAATTAATTTTTTGTCAGTTAACATAAATATTAAATTACTGATTCAGGCACTGAGAAGCAAAGGCAAACATTTAAACACTCCTCCCACTTTCCCAGGCTTGGTTTCACCCCAGACACCCTCATTCCCCATGCCTGGTCCTCCCTCACATCATTTTCCCCACAGGTTACACACAGTCTTTTAGTTTAAATTAAAGGAAAGAAGGGTATAAATCTTCTCAGGGTATTTTAGTGTGCATAGATAAATGGATGAGAAAGCCCAAGCCATTTCCTCTGAACTTCTGCTGTTTATGGGAACAAATACAGGCTCTTGGGATGTCTGGTAAAACACTGCACCCCGGTAAGTAAACTCCACAAATTCACATTCTGAGGCAGATCCAGCACTCTCTGTCATTAGCTGAGGCATACTATGTGCTTCTGTAAGGCTAGTGCATGGATTACCGTTGTTAAGGTCAGAGCAAACAAATTATGTAAGAATTAGACAAATTTATTGGAGCTAACCCATCATTCATCTATGACAAAATGGTTTTGATGACAGTACGTAAAAGATTTTTTTCCTTCTTTTTCTTTTCTTTTTATNTTTTCTTTTTAGCAGACAGCACAGCAAATGACGGAAATTGCAATAAAATATATCTATTTTAGGCCAACTAGAATGCAAAATTGTTGTATCATTCTGAGATTTAGATCTTAATTTTTTTTGTGCTAGACAAACAATTTGATCTTCCATTACAAGGAGGAAGAAGTGAGAATGCCATTGATAAAGGAAGGACCGACCATAAAGCATCTTAGCTTGATAAAGCAGTGGCCTTTGGTGCTGGGCTCTTACTACGGCTTACAGATTCTCAGCTTTCTGCAACATGGTCAATCTGATTTTAGTTATGAACCTAGTGGAGAGCAATAACCATCCTTACATAAATAGTAAAAAAGGGAAAGTGCTCGTTTAGGTCACGTGATGTTTTTATAGTAAATCTTTGTCTAACCATGAAAGAACAAGAAAAAGACAATTTGAAAGAGCTAGGAAAAAATGGATGAACCGTGCAGTTAAGTTCTCTTCCTCTGGTCTGAAATCAATACAACAATTTTCAGATAAAGTTCAAACTTGAAATCACTGGCATTCTGGATAATTTACTTTCTTTTAATCTATTTAATTTATTAGCATTAATACCTTGAATTTTAAACAGTTTTTCCAAAACCCTGTTTAGACTGAAATTTGCTGCTTTTTGTTTTTGTAACTGATAGCTTGGATACTAGGAGTTTGTTTCTTTTGTTCAACTCAGTTATTTTCTCTTTTCTCTGTTATGGTAATACCTGTCTTTATGAGCATTGTCTCTTTTGAAAGCTTTTTTTTTTGTGTTAGATGTTAGGTGAACCCTGTGTTTCATTGGGAACCCAGCACAGACAAGCATGCGTCCATCTGGGTAGGTGTCATTACAGAATTGCAGTTAACAGAGTGTCTTTAAACCTGCCTTGTGGAATATTTGATTTCCAAACACATCTTCTTTCAAAATGTCTGAAAACTGAATAGTTTACACCAGCATCATGGCACTAATATTATTTATAATGTAAACATAAAAAGCACCTTGTATATGCAGTCTTATTAACCTGTTTACAATGAAACAACATTTTCCTTTAGAACTGAAATCACCACTAAATGCAGTACAGATATTATTACTCACTTGATGCCTCTTCAGGGAAAGCATAAAATATCTCCATTACAAAATATATTAGTTCCACTGTACTTCTCTGAAAAATATTACTATGTTTTGCAATAGTTATAATAACAGAAGATTGGCTTAGTGATCAATTTCTCATTTACTTGGTGTTTATGTTGTTTGAAATGATTGCTTCACATGCCATGTATTCTTGATTTTCTAAAGCTTTCTCCTTTGTTTCTTTTTACTTAAATAATTTTTGTTGTTCCTCTCAATGTCATGGGAAGTCTTGCACCCACTGTCCTTTGGATTTGCTAAGGCAGATGGGCATACGTCTGTATTAGGGTGTTGCACTGTTACAATTGTTATTGTCTTCTGTTTCTCATAAAGCACATGTTCCCTACACAAGTCTAAATACTAGACTTAAAACAATAGCAGGGTTATACTGACAAAAAAAAAAAAAAAAAAGCTATCTGCAGTAAATTTTATCACCAAAAGGTTACCAAAAAAAAATAAAATAAAAGAAACATCAATATAGTCATCTGATGGTTAAATGAACAGTGAGGAAAATTTTGACTATATGTTAAAAAAAAAAAAAGGACAGCTCCATCAGTAAACAGTTTGGCATTGACCTGAAGTAGAAGTTTCACAGCCTGGAGAGAACAGATGCTCAAAGGATGCATTTTACACTTTCAGGAACTTCTGTCCCATCAGTATCCAAAATTCTGAACAAACAGGTAGCTTGAAGGGAGGTGAATAATAACAAGGGCAATTTGGCTCTTGCTTGTATTTCAGGGTTATGCCCTCAGGCTGCCAGTGGGACTGTTGAGAGATCTGAACCTGACAGAATAATGAGCAAGCAGGAGCAGCTGAGGCTGAATACAGTGAACTGCTAAGAAGGCCAGTATGTGCTCCTCCATCACTGCCATCTTTGGGAGGTGGCCCTCCTCTTCACCTGGGAGCACTAGGTGTCAGATGATGTCCTTGAGTGTCTGGAGTATGTGTTGCCTGTTTTGTGCTTCTTGACTACACGTGGGTCTTCAACCAGTGCAAGGTCAGAAAGGTTCTCTGTTCCCTTGTTAAATGAAAAAAAAACACTTCCACTTACTTTATGAAGTTTCAGTTTGCTGTTAGCCACAGTCAAAACATGGAATTTATTTTAAATACCTGGAGACATTCAAGGCCAGGTTTGATGAGGCTCTGAGCAATCTGATCTAGTTAAAGATGTTCCTGCTTACTGGAGGGGCGTTGGACTAGATGTCCTTTAAAGGTCCCTTCCAACCCAACACATTCTATGATTCTAAAAAATTTTAAAATGTGACACTGTAATAAGTATAAACTTGTCTGTCAGATTTGTAGCCAAGTTATCATAGATATAAAAATAAGCACATGAATATACTTTACCATTTGAGTGAAATCTGAGCATTGATATGGTTATGTGATGCTCTAGGCAAAGTTCAGGATCAGGAAAACTTGGAGTAAGTGGTGCAGAGTTCAGAAAACATGGGTTACTATCACTGCAAGGACTGAGAATCACAGAATCATAGAATGGTTGCATTATAAATGAATCACAGAATGGTTGCGAAATAACTTAGTGTCTTGTGCAGCTAACATGAAATTTTTTTGTTGTGCTGATCATACATTTCTTTGTTCCACCCTGATCTTACACAAACACTTCAAGAGGTGCGTTATCACCATGTTAAGCAGAGGCCTCTTTGGCTTCATTTACTGGCTGGAAGAATCATATGAGCAGTTCCTGGTCGTCAGAGGAATTCAGGAAGATAGGGGTCTTTTCTCACGTAATTTGGCTTACTTAGCACTTTTTAATATAATCATCTTCCAAATTCCAAAACATTCTCAGTCTTTCCACTGTCCTGAGAAGAAAGTGTGCGGTGATGTAGGCTAGCTGCAGGTAGTGTATCCTTTCTGGTGAACTGTTCCTCCTGGCCATTGTGGCTCTATAGGATGGCTTGTGAGAGTATGCTGGGAGGTGGCATCAAGTCGAAACTCCTATTTTCCATTCCTGCCATCGAGTAATGTCCAGGATTTTCAATATTTCCTGCTTTTGAGGGAAGCAATTTCTGTTTAAGTCTGTGTAGAGTAACTGTCTGGCTTTGCTTCTGAAAGAGAAGAGAAGAAATATTCTGGAGAATGTGAACATATGACAAATGTTTGAATGTGGTATGGTTTTTTTTTTTTCAGGAGAGGTAATTTTCTGCAGGACTCACTAATTTATTCGAGTTACTCTGCTGGTAGGACATCTGCCTCCCATCCTTTACCTTGGCAGTCTGTAAAATGGCAAGTTTTCTTCAGATGCCCACACTCATTTTTAAAGCCAGTAAGTCCTAAGAAATTATAAGTGCAGCACTGTTCATTGTGCTGTTCCCAAATCCTCCAGAACCTGCACGCTGCAGCAGTGTTTCTGCTGTAGGAAAGAATGCCCGTTCAGCAGATATGCTTTTGAAAACCTCCTGCCTAAACCCATAGTAATGTTAGTACCTACAGTGAAATTATGAAGAAATATTCTTCATAATCTTCAAGGCTTTTTGGAGTTGAAAAAATTGTTGTATTTATAACTACTGTCACATTAGAAGAACATCAGAATCTTGATGATAAATTGAGAGTAAAGAGTGGCAGGAGTACAGGTGGCAATCAAGAGATGTTTGGTTTGATGGGTAAGGCTGCATTTATTGTTTCAATGGAAGAATCAACTTCATCAACAAGAGATTAGCTATCTGAAAAAGCCGGATAACATCTCAGCATGCCTTCATGAGAAAATCTTCTGAGCGTGAACAGCCTCATAGCTAATCATATGCCAGAATTTTTCACTATTGAAATAATAGACTGAAATAAAATGAAAAGTCCAAAGAATGACACAGAAAAAAATTAAATCCCCTAACAGCTGATGGATTTCCTCAGGCTCTATGGTCTCTACGCATATACTAACTTCATTCTAGCAAAATCTTAATTGCACTGCCTTATGGGAGACTGACCAAAGTGTCTCATATCTGAGGTAGGCATTGACTAAAATCAGCTCCACAGAAACCTCTTCGGCTTCGCAAGTGTAGCACAAGTATATATTCCTTGCTCTGTGACTGCCTAGCAACAGTTGCTAGTATAGATTTGTAAGCATTGCTTCATGGATTACTCACGGGAAGGAACTGCGTGCAACAGGCACAATATGATTGCTTCCATCCCCTATAATTACTCTAATCAGAGGATGGTCAGAGCTTTTAGGCAAAAAGCATGTGACAGCATATTTGATAATATTCCCCAAACTATCCCTGTGGTTTTGATTTTCCAGCTGATTAGATTCAGTGTCTGGCCTTAAGAAAGTAGTCTAAAAAAACTGGCAAATCTCCACTTGAAAGTCAGAGTGCCTGATCTTTCTGCTGCCTTTCATACAGTGTATGCAAACAATTTTTCAACTTATCTGCAAAAAAAATATATTTCTTTTTTCTGTACCTGCCCTGAACCTGACTCTCCCCTCCCTTCATTTTGTTTTGAGATAAAAGCACCTACATTTTCTGGACAGGGAAGTAAGAACCAACTGCAATTATGGGCTACAGGTGTGAACAATTCTTCCCTTTGCTGCAGATACTCAACTGCAGTTAGGAATTAAAGCCAGGAAGTGGTGCCCTGGAAAATGTGAACGTTTAGTGATGACCCAGGAATCTTCTACAATGCGCCATCGTGCCATAGCCCATGTTGCTATAAACTCTGTATCTGATGTTACTAAGAGTATAGAAGAGGTAAATATAAGAAAAAAATAGCCAAAAGGTTCATTTTGTTGCTGTGGTGAACAATGAATCTCTAATATTATAGACCTCATAGAAGTGAGTATTCACATTTCCATTTAATATATGTTGGTGGTTTTACTTTGAAATCAATAGGTCTATAAGAATAAAGTTATCAGTATGACTGAATTTGTTCTGTAACCTAATTAAAAGACTTAATTCTCTGATAAATGCAGAAGTTTGCATGCATTTTGTCATCAGTCCATTGATTGCCTTTTCATTTTTCCTTTAGTGGCTATTCTACAATAAAGATTTTATAGAGTGTTTGGCTTGAACGTAATTTAAATGCTAGTCTATTTCATGTACTCTTTTTAGTATCAGAGCAAAAACATAAGACTGCACAGTAGAATACCTCTTTAAATCAAGGACCTTATTTGAAATGTGCTGAAAAATTGGCAGAAATTAGAACTTCCCAATCTGAACAGATGGAGGTTTACCACTTTTGAAAAGCGACTCCTGAAGGTTTAAATATCGGATTAATGTGCTGCTGGGCTGCAAATAACCACTGGATAGCTCCATATGCACATAAATGAATGCACCTTAGAGGCATTTACAAGTGGATATAGCTACAGACTATTTGGGTTGAGGTTTTCAACGGCAGAAGGCCAAACTGTGTAAGTTTATTCCTCATTTTTCCTCTTGTCTTTTTTCTTCCTTTTTTTTTTTTAATTAAAGGAAGCCAGAAGAATTTTGTCTACATGCACGAAATTTTTCAAGACAATGGCTTCTCGCAGCTTACTGCGTTCCCTTTTCCTCCTTTGCAAACATTACACCTGATCGCCTTAAATTTTTTTATTTGTTACAATTAAAAATGATAACTAAATAGCAGAAAGTTACCATCTCCAAGAAAATTATTTATAATTACATTTTGATATGTCTTTTAGCCATTATTTTAAAATGTATTTTGAACTATTTGGGTTTTCTAGATTGTGCAGTTTATCATGGATTTTGCTGTTATTTCCGAACTAAACTAGGAAAAAATAACTTATCAGTATGTTTCACTGCAATTTTCCCTCTGCAGGGCAACTTGCAGTCTTTGCAGTGAATAGTATTCTCTTCTTTTATTCTCATGGAGAGATTTGTTGGTTCATTTCCTTCCTTCAACCTGAACTCATGTTATCACTATAACCTTGCAGTTATGGTCAGAAACTTGTACACAACATTATTATTTGTGTTTTTCCAGATACCTTATTATCTAGCAATATCCTTAGATGCCTGTTATTAGGGATAAATCTAGCTGAATCACACTCCATTTTTTGTGATAGTGACATGCATATTGCACAAAAGCCTCACATTCTTCTCACTGCTTTTTCCTGGCAGTCATACAGAAGACTTTTAGCTCAGTCTTACCAAGTCGATTTCTAATGTATTCCAACTTTGTATGCACTGGCATGTCCCTGTCATTTGAGAAATATTCGGACAAATATATTTTTCCTATGTAAAGGTAATATTGAGTGGCCAGTTTCAGGGGTATTACAGACATTATTTAGTTCTGAAATATCCATGGAAGGCAAAAGTTATTTTCTTACATCTTCCTTTGCCTTCGCTTGTGTAGAAATCCATGTGACTATTTTATAAGAATTTTTATTACTTATTTTTAGTGGGATTTATGCTTACAGATCTGCTGATCCAAACTCAATTTTATTTTGTCCTACTAAGAATATCTGAGCAGTTAAGCACTCTTACACGGCCACAATCATTCCTGGCATGAAGTTCTGGAAGAAGCATGCTTGTGGGAAATATTTATGTGAGAAGGCAAAAGTAAGTATGAGTTTCTTCCTCACCACCAAAAGGCTTGAAAAAAGCCATTGAAAGAGTTCCACCTCAACCTGTTAGGTATTCATGATCTTTATTGTGTAGTTGTCAGTGAATTGTATGTCTTTTTTTTTCCTTTTCAATACTCAACAGAGTCTTCATACTTAAAGGAGACTTTTATGTTGTCCATGAAGGTATGTGGGTCTACCCATAGATACCAAGATTTTCCTTCACTTAGCTTATTACGAGCATTAGGAGTCATTGCTGTGTTAACAAAGTGTAAAAGCAGAAGTGGAACAAGTAATGAGTAAATCAGCCACAGCTATATAAACTGGTGTTTCTGTACCCACCTGGCACAGGAATTCTTAGTGTTAATGTGTTATTTTGTTTTCCTTTGAGGAAAGGAGCTGTTGAGTCTAGATCCATGACACTTCTACCTGTAGGTTGTGATTGGATAAATAAACTTCAGAAAAACAAGAAGATGATCAAATTGTAAAGTATATTTGAATGTTTTCAATTTTTACTGGGAAAGTACTGTCTTTCTGTCTGCTGCTGGTGATTAATTAGTAGTGGAGATGGACTCTGGGATTTCAGGTTGCCAATGATTTTTAACTCTGTTAGCCAAGAAAACGCCCACTGACCACAGCACATGTGTCTTAGAAAAGACGCAGAACTGGTGTCAATGAAGAGTTCCCCTCAAGAGATTTCAGATCTGAAATGAGATTGTATCAAACTTCATTGAAATGAAAGGAACTTGGTCTCTAATCTGAAGTATTTGATGTTGTTTGTTCAGAAATCTTGTATGAGAAGCAAAAGTTTGGTGACTTTTCCTATTTCGTGTGGGAGTTCAGAGACAAAAATATTTGTTTTCTTATTTTTTCATTATCAACTAAAATATATGTTGAGTAGCGATCCAAACATGTTCAGAGTTTGTTGTACAAAATCACTAAGAGGACTGCAGATCTCCAAATGAGAAGCATGGACCTAAAACCAGAGAAGTTGTTGATGCAGTTTTAATTTAACAGCTCTGGATATAATAGGAAAGACATGATAAAGTAACATCCATCACTGGAAAGAAAAAAAAATCATTAGTATTTTTTTTTAATCACTTATGAAGACTACAGGTTCTAGTGGGAAATTAAATTATTTGTTAGCTTTTTTCTATAATCTAACTAGCTGATGTTATTACTCACAGTTATAAAGTTTTTAGTAAACATTGTATTTTAGAAAGCTAGTAATTCTTCTACAAGCAAGCCTAAAGGAGTTTTCATTGATCAATTAATTTACTATCTTACAGTTATGTAAATGTATATTTAGTTGCATATTACTGGCAACAACGAATGTCCTTAAATAATAATGATATTCAACTAGATCCAATTATATTGCTTTGACATTAAGATATAACTTCAATACCAGATTCTTTTGAACTTTTGCAAAAATTGAACATTTTGCAACTGTTACAGTTTGAAAAGCTGAGCTGAGGTGCTCACTGTGCTCACTGCAA
Organism: Stercorarius parasiticus; assembly: GCA_013396915.1. NCBI lineage: Eukaryota > Metazoa > Chordata > Aves > Charadriiformes > Stercorariidae > Stercorarius > Stercorarius parasiticus. The sequence goes on from VWZL01001669.1 coordinate 555,572, forward strand.
TGTTACCTGAGATGGCTTTAAACTAACTTCTCATTGCCTGAAAGCTAGATTTATAACAATAACAATCTATATTATTTAGCCAGTGTCTTCATTTGAATATACAGTAGTATTTGTTTTGTATTAATCTCTAAAGGACAGGTCTAACTTAAATGCCCGTATATTTTAGTGTGACATGGCTGGAGTTCTAAGAATTTATTGAACAAAGTTAGCAGTGCTCTCTAATTAGTTAGCCGCTCTCTAATGCCCAATAAATGCCAATATTTCAGACTTGGTTTACTGCAACCACTGCCCACTGTTACCAGACAGAAACTGAAAGTGACTTATGGATGTTTCATCACCGTCTATCCAATGCAAACCTCTGTGCACAGAGCCATGTGAAACAGTTTAAGAAAAATAGGAAATTTGTATCTGACATGCTTCAATATTCTTTTTCTTCCTTATATAACTTATCCAAATACTGTTTAGCTTGAATAATCCTTTCAAATGCACAAGAGTTAGCAAAAAATGGAGTTAGATTTTGGAAAGAAGACATCATTAATCCTTACTAATTAAGGATTTCTTCATCTTCCTAATAAATAAATAAATAAATTATTTAATTTTTAAAAGGCATGTATATGGAGAATTGCTCTGTTTGTTTATTGCTGTGTTTATATCTGAGTAAGCCATGTCTATAATATTCTGTAAAATGCACAAATACTTTATTTTCTTTCCATGAGCTAGTGTATATGGATGATACAATGGCCTTATATAATGCCCAATATTTGAAATGTGCATACCATTCCTTAAAATACTAATGCAAAACAATATGGAGTGGGAGGGGTGGGGTTTTCTGAGGAGAAGGTAAGGATGAGGCTGCAGATTTTTCAAATATTTATTAATAGGCTCTTTTGTGGCATCCATTACCATAGTAACAAAATACCTCATGCAATCATGCCCTCATTCTTCACTTTTCTGAAGGTAAACAGGTGGGAACTGAGATGCAGAGATGAAACAACTAAAAACCCAAGGTCAGAACTGGATTTCTGTACCAGACACAGCACTAAAATCTAGCTTAATGGACCAGTCCTAGTCCATTGTTTTAACTGAAACTCATCCATCCTTTTACTGTAAGACAAAGTAATTAATTAATTATGAATAAAAATTAATAATAAAGTCTTTAATTCTTTCATAAAGTCTTCCAAATCATCTCAACCTGACTGATTTACCTAAATCAGGTAAAATAAAGAGGCAGTTTATATTATAACTTCTGTTATTTGAAACATTTTGAGAGAATATTTTAAAATAATTTTCTCAGATGCCTCACTGAGGAATTCTGCCTCAATGTCACAAGAAGTTCTATCTGTGGGTAATGTGGAGTGCCCTTTGCTAAAAACAGAGTATCTGATTCAGATGAAGATCTGAGGATCATAAGGAAAAATGACGTAAAGTCACAGAAGAATAGGTACAATGTCAATAAACTCACAAACCAAGTATCTATTATCACTGTTCTATTATGAATCTTCTATATGAATCTTCTACACGGTTATCTATTCTTACAATTATATTTTCTTAAGATTAATACCTATTGAGAAAGCTCAGCATCTTGTTGTGCTGATTGATATTACAGGTCTCAGCAGCTGCTACCTTCATTTGCGCTATGTTTGGAGTGGGCCAGAGGATGATTTTTCCCTCTTAGTGTGGGCAGAGTGAGGCTAATGTTCATAATGTGGGCTAAGTGAGGCCTGCATACCAATGTAACAGCAGTGATAGATGAGGGGAGAGCAACAGACATCATGTACCTGGACTTATGCAAAGTGTTTGACACTGTCCTGCACAACATCCTAGTTGCTAAATTGGAAAGGTATGGATTTGATGGATGGATCACTTGATGGATAAGGAACAGGCTAGTGGGCCACGCTCCAAGGGTTGCAGTCAACAGCTCAGAGTCCAAGTGGAAACCAGTGACAAGTAGCATTCCTCAGGGGTCAGTACTGGGACTAGTCCTATTTCATATCCTTGTCAGCGACATGGATGGAGTACACCCTCAGCAAATTTGCTGATGACACCAAGCTGTGTGGTGTGGTCGACACACTGGAGGGAAGGGATTTCACCCAGAGGGACCTGGACATGGTTGAGAGTGGGCCCAAGCGAATCTCATGAAGTTCAACTGGGGCAAGGTCCTGCACCTTGGTCATGGCAATCCCAGGCACAAATACAGGCTGGGTGAAGAATGAACTGAGAGCAGCTCTGTGGAGAAGGACTTGTGGTTGTTGGTGGATGAGAAGCTCAACGTGAGGTGGTAATGTGCGCTTGCAGCCCAGAAAGCCAACCGCANAAAAGTTGGGGAGGGACTCTTTATGAGGGAATGTAACAATAGGACGAGGGGTAACAGTTTTAAACTGAAACAGGGGAAATTTAGATTAGACATTAGGAAGAAATTCTTTACTGTGAGGGGGTGAGGCACTGGAACAGGTTTCCCAGAGAAGCTGTGGATGCCCCTTCCCTGGAAGTGTTCAAGGCCAGGCTGGATGGGGCTTTGAGCAACCTGGTCTAGTGGGAGGTGTCCCTGCCCACGACAGGGGGTTGGAACTACATGATCTTTAACGTCCTTTCCAACTCAAATCATTCTATGATTCTATGATTCTAAATCAGCGTGAATAAACCAGATGTGCTAGCATTCCAGCGCTGACCACGTGAGCCCCCAAATTATCATCCCAGAGTGTCTTTCTCTGTAATTGCCTTACTAGCAATCCACTTTGAAGAGCTAACCCTTGGCCTAAGGCTTTCTTTTTTCAGCACAGCTGCTTGTTAGCTTTAGTGTAAAACTCCCCTCAGCTCTAGTCCCGTGGGACAAAAGGAGTCGTACTGTACATAAATTAGTCCTTAAAGGGTCCCCGCACCACGTCCCTTAAGCTGACATTACTACTTATTACAACACTTACACTATAATCACAAGTTGACTTTACACTTCAGTCTTCATTTAAACAACATGAACTATCGGAAAAATTATTACATTAGTTTCCTCCCCTGCTTGCACATAAGGGTACCGAAACCTTGTGAACACCCGTGCGTGTGAGCAAAACCACAGTGCATTTCAATTATGTTGATCAAACTTAAGCCCAGTGTGTTTCCTGCTTAGTTTGTGTAGGATTTCAATACCTAATTAGCGTCGATACTGCTTGCTCATCTCAAAATGCAAATTTCTAATTGAATTTGTTTGAAAAGTACTGAAACACACAACTTTGGGGTGACGTGAGTGACTACATCTGTCAGACCCATCACAGGGCCTTGTGGAAGCTTTAGCTCTCCCTCACGAATGTCCCACACTGCATAACCCAACAGCAGCACTGGAAGACCCAGGCTAAGTTTTTTCCACCCAAAAGGAACCTTTTATTTGCATCTTCCTGAGTATTTTAATGTTGCAACAAGATGCCTTTTTCCTCCAGATGAAGCCTATTTCTGAAGAAACTATGCTTTCTATCACAAGGAACACTGGTGAAAAATGCTCGGTCTGTTCCAGCCTGACTTGGAACTTCTAAAGCGGAATATATTGGTACTGGAGGTTGGGCTAAGCACAAGAGCCTTTGCCCTCAAAGACGTTGCTTCTTATGGGGGCCAGCGGAGAGAACAAGGGAAGTCGGTCTCACTGCAGAGCTGCCTTTGGAGTGTGTTACTCTTCACCTCTTCTCCTGCCCTTTGTTTTCTGCTGGGGGGATAGCGAGGGCTATCTCCCGAGCTCTTCCCTTGCTCCCGATCCGCATCCTGCCTGCGTGAGGCTGTTCGCCAACGGAGCTCCGCCCCATCCTCCTGGGAGCACTTCCTTGCCATCCAGGCTCCTGTGGGCTGAATGGTGTCTGCAGATGGCTCAGACACATCTGATAGGGTGACCACGGGGCTCGCAGCACCCCACTTCATGAGTCCAGCCAACACAGGAGCACCCGGCAGGACAATGGTGACCTGTGTTACTGAGCTTGCTGCTT